>CM041783.1:52184427-52271613 GCA_023374045.1 Limonium bicolor | reverse complement strand
AAAAATTACGAATCCAAACCTACCTATTAATTAATCGGATTAGGATTATCATTCCTAACCCAATCTATCGACCCATGAATCAACCCAATTAAATAAAAAACACCATCGTAGAAATATATTAACAACAAGTATTCAACAGTAAAGCAAGCATCTTGAAGAAGAAGTAGACATGCTAGATACATAGACAACATAAGTGACTTGTTTCAGTACAACAACAAAACTTCAATATCGATGCATCCTTGGTATTCAGCAAAGCTAAAAATATCTTTCATCCAATAATAACCACTGCACTCCAAATGTAGCAAAGACTAATACATAATAATAACACAATCAATCTTAAACAGTAAAACAAATCTCTAGCCAAGATAAATAATTATATATATTTATGAATATACAAAATAAAACCGATTCACAGGTTCACAAATTGAAAATGTACAACTCTAACCCAACCCATTTATATTTAGATTAATTCTAACCAACTTATTTATTAAACAGGTTGAAAAACTCAACCCAATTCACTATATACAGGTTAATTTTGTTTCAGTACTTGTTTCATTCTTGCAAAAGTGTTTTAAGGACATTTGTAGCTACCAAGAGGTGGATACTAACAAGCTTTGTCTTAACTCTTGTGTGGCCTTTTAGCCAGTACACCCGCAACCAAAAACCTCTCTTTCCAGGCGATTCCTGAGGCGAATCATCCTGTAGCCAGCATTCCTATAACCTTCTATAGGTTTGAGAATACTTTGAGTTAGCCGTTAGGTGAATCAAAGTATATTTCCTGGAAAAGGCTAGGGGTGCTTCCTGTACGGATTAGTAGAGTATGAGAGGAGAGTATTTATTGGTGCTAGTGAACCTACGAGGAGAAAAGATTAGTTGGATCTTTTGGACCAATGAGAATGAGACAAGGACGTATAATCCTGTCCAATCAGGGTTTAATGGTTCTCTCAACTACTTTGTTACTAGAGCTAATGATGAAGTTGGTGTCCCTTTGTCAACTTTACGTATAGAGTCATACTGGAAGGGAAACAGTGTTCTTTGTTACTTGAGTCTGTACGGTCCAGCTTCTCGCCATTGTTCAGAAGAGCTGGTCTGGAGATTGCTGAGTTCTGTATTGATTATGGAAGAAGTCATGGCTAACTGGAAGAAACTTAAGATTCACCCTGCAGAGCTGGAGAAGGTAGAGGGAGTTCTTCTGAGCTCAGGGGCTCCGAACCAAGATATCAAGCATGCACTGCTTGGAAGAATTTGGCATCCTTCGAAGTTACAAACTAAAATGGTCCAAAAGCTTGCTATCCAACTCTGGAAACCTAAGACTTTCCTCAAAGTCTTAGATGCTGGCCACAACAGGTTCACCTTTCAATTCTCTTCTGGAGCTGACATGAGAAATATTGTCACTAATGGTCCATGGCATATACAAAATAGATTGCTAGCCCTGATGCCTATCGACCCTTCTCTCCACATTGATGAACATGAGCCAGTCAAGGTGGTTATATGGGCGGGAATCCACAACCTTCCAATGATATACTTCAACAAAAATACTGCTGTTGCTTTGGGTAACATGATAGGCTCTTTCATTAGAGTTAGTGACAGAATCAACCCCTTGGCTTCTAAGGTTCTCAAGGTCTGCGTGGAAGTTGAAGTAGATGAACCTCTGTGTAGAATGCTTGTTGTTAATGATGGGAAAAAGGACAGATGCTGTAGAATCACATACGACAATCTCCCTCTCTTCTGCTTCTGGTGTGGGAGAATGAATCATATCAAAGCTGAATGCCCATGGGGAAAGGAGGAAAGTGATGAACATAATAGATATGGGTCATGGGTGAGAGCTGAATTTGATGCTTGCCCTACAGCTCTCGCAAAGTTCATATTAACTGAGGAAAGAGAAGAAAGAGATAGGAAAAAGAGTAAAACAATCAAGTTCATAATGTCTGGCCAGGAAAAGGAGGGTGAATCCAGTAGGGGTTGCGATGATATCCACCTTAGTGAGGAAGAAGGAAGTAAGGATAGTCAGGAAGAAGATCTATCGATGATAAATCGGAGTAAGGATAACCAAGTTATGCTGACAGTGGTGGAGGAGACTCAAGAGTGTTTGAAGAGTTGTGCAGACGGGAAAAGAAGTGAAGAAGAAAGAAATGTTAAAGATATTCCAGAGAATCTTGTTTATCCTCCGGGGTTTGAACATATAATTGAAGCCAGAGAAGAAATCCAGAAGAGAAAGTTCTACCATTCATTTGACTGGGCAGGAGCTGTTAAGAACTTTGAAAACCAGACACAGAAGAAGCAGAGACTGAGTGAAGAATTGATATTTGATCAAAGTCTGACTATTACTCAACTGCTCCTGGGAGATAATATCGACAATGATCTGATAACAGATGGAGAAGCTGCTACTGAGAAGGAGGTTGCCGAAGGTAAACAGGAGAATCAGAATGTGAGGAAGCATAGGGAGGGGAAAGCCCCCATGTTTGATGTGGGACAGACAACTAAGCTGAAGAAAACAAAAGGAAGAAGCAGGAAAGGTAGAGGTATTTCTAAAACTCAGTCTCTAGTCAAATTATCCAATGGTGATAAGGAGATGAAAGACTCTGAGGGAAAGGAAAAATCTCTGATTCAGGCAGACCTTGCACAGATGCAAGGCTGCCAAGACAAATGAGTTGCATTAGTTGGAATTGCCGGGGTTTGGGTCGCCCCGAGGCAATAGCTTGGGTGAAAAGTCTGCTAAAAAACTTTAACCCAGAGCTGGTTTTTATCATGGAGACCCACAGATCTGTTCTACAAATGGATCTGTTAATTAATAAATTAAAAGGTTACAGTGGTTTACCTGTTGGGAGTAAAGGTAGAAGTGGTGGGCTTTGTCTCATTTGGAAGTCAGACCTCGATGTTAGAATCTGCAATTATTCTGAGCATCATATTTCTGCTGAGATAAAGTTCTTGGGAGGAGATCCCTTCTGCTTCACTGGATTCTATGGATGGGCAAAGTGGAGTCTCAAGATTTTGTCTTGGAATTTGATGAGAAGAATCAGAAACCTAATCACAAAGCCTTGGATTCTTGCTGGAGACTTCAATCAGTTTCTTTATAACAGTGAAAAAAAAGGTGGCAGATTCAGGCCTGATAATCTGTTAGCTCCTTTTAGACAGGCTGTGGACGATTGCAATCTCATTGATATTGGTTTTTTTGGTGAAGCTTACACTTATACTAACTGTCAGGAAGATGGTTATAATTATCAGAGTAGGCTAGATAGGGTATTCTGTTGCATGGACAGCTTGAGTTTGTTCCCTGCTATCTCAGTAGAACACCTACAAAGAGGCCCTTCTGATCATAACCCCCTATTCATTAGATTTTTTGGACTCTCTCAAAAACCGAAGAAGATCTTTAGATTTGATAATCTTTGGATTCAGGAGAAGAAGTGTTTAGAGATTATTAAGGATGTCTGGGGGATTAATGGGACTGATGTTCTGAGTAAACTTAAGATCTGTGCTAACAAGCTGTCTAGCTGGAAAGGATGGCATATTGACAAAATCAGATGGAAAATCAGCAAGAAAAGAGAGGATCTCTGCGCTATTGATAAGTCTCAGTGCACAGTCGGTATGATCAGTAACAGAAAGAGAACAATGATGGAACTGGATCTCTTGTTGTATAAGGAGGAAATGTGGTGGCATCAGAGATCTAGAATAGGCTGGCTGAAAGCAGGAGACAAAAATACAAAGTTTTTCCATGCTAAAGCCTCAGCCAGAAACAGAAGCAATAAGATCTTTGGATTGGTTGACAGGAATGACAAAATGGTTTATTCCTGGGAAGGAATTGAAGAGATCTCTAGAAAACATTTCTCGGATATCTTCCAAGCAACAGCTACCTCTACTGACAACATCTTCATTCAAGCAGTGCAAGGAAGATTGGATCAGGACAATATTTCAGAGCTCCAGAAGAGTTATAACAGAAAAGAAATCTGTTTGGCTGTTAAGCAACTTGGGGCGGATAAATCCCCAGGTCCTGATGGATTCAACGGGTTGTTCTTCAAAACTTACTGGAAAGTGATTGGAAACCAAGTGTCTAATACTGTGCTCGATATCTTGCAAGGTAATCCTATGCCTCCTGGTCTTAACCAATACTTTATTACTCTTATTCCAAAGTTAAAAGGAGCTGCTAGCATTAGTGATTTTCGTCCTATTGCCCTCTGTAACTTTCTTTATAAGATAGTTTCTAAAGTTTTGGCTAATAGAATCAAGGACATGCTTCCTCTCATCATTTCACCCTCTCAGTCGGGTTTTGTTAAAGGTAGAAATATCTCAGACAATGTCATTTTAGCTGGGGAAGTTCAACATTTTCTGTCCAGAAGCAAGGCTAAAATTAGAGGTTCTTTTGCTCTTAAGACCGATCTGAGTAAGGCGTATGACAGGCTTGAATGGAAATTCATCTATGATATTTTGGCTAGTATGGGATTTCCTGGTTTTTGGTTGGATCCTATCATGGAATGTATTACTTCTGTTGAGTGTTCTATTCTAGTTAATGGATCTCCCGGGTTTTTCTTTAAACCAACTAGAGGAATTCAACAGGGTGATCCCATCTCTCCCTACATCTTTATTCTCGTCCAAGAAGCCTTGTCTAGTGCTATTAACAGAGCAGAAAGAGAAAAGAGTTATTCTGGGTTAAGCTTGGCCAAGAACAGTCCTAGCATCACTCATCTTGCATTCGCTGATGACATCCTTTTTGTTGGTAAAGCTACTGAGAATAATGCTGCTAAGATCATGGATATTATTAAAAAATATCTTGTGTCTTCAGGACAAAGCATTAATTGTGATAAGTCTAATGTGATTTTCAGTAAAAACCTTGAGAGTAACACTAGACAGAAGATCAGTGAGATTTTCGCAGTCTCAGAATCAGACTCTATTGGTAAGTATCTGGGATTGACCAGTTCAGTTGGAAGAAATAAGAATCTTCACTTCAAATATCTGTTAGATAAGATTAGGAAGAGAGTCTCGACTTGGGCCAATCCGATGTCTCAAGCTGCAAGATCTGTGATGATTAGAAGTGTCCTGCAATCAATTCCTACTTATACCCTTTCCCTTTTCAGACTCCCTAAAGATATGGTTTCAAAAATAAATGCTATATTTTCGAACTTCTGGTGGGGAGGTAAAGAAGGGAAGAGGAGTATGCATTGGATCAAATGGGAACTGGTTTGTAAAGATACCCAAGAAGGAGGGATGGGATTCAAAGATATACAGAGTTTTAATCTGGCTTTACTTAGTAAACAGATATGGAACATTCTATCTAATCCTAACACTCTATTGGCAAAAATCCTCAAAAGCTTATATTTCCCGCAGTGTTCAGTGCTGGATGCGATTAAAAGCTCTAAAGCCAGTCCAATCTGGTCTTCTTTATTTTCTGCTATCCCTCTAATCCAGAGAGGCGCTAGAAAGAAAATTGGATCAGGTAAGGACACGCTAGTTTGGTCATCCCCTTGGATCCCTCGAGCCTACTCCTTTAAGCCTATTACTTCAGTTCCTCCTGATAGCAGTCTCCAAACAGTCAGCGTTCTAATCAACCAGAATGAAAATTGTTGGAGTAGAGACGTGGTTAACCAGATGTTTCTGTCTGTTGATGCCCATTTAATTCTCAGTCTTGATGTGGATACTAAGGAAGACGATTGCTGGACTTGGCATCACTCTGTCAATGGCAAATTCTCAGTAAGCTCTGCTTATAAAAGTTGCCAAGAATGGGTCTTCTCTGATCTAGCCTCTAGTAGTAATATTTCAGATCAAGATAATCTCCTCTTGAGGATTAAAAATTCTCGGTGTAGCCCTAGGGTCAAGCTGTTGTTTTGGAAGTTTTATAAAGACATAGTTCCATGTGTTGCTAATATTGCTAAACGAATTGGTGGCCCTCTCACTTGCTGTTTCTGTGGCATGAAGGATACTACGATTCATGCCATCTTCAAATGTGTTATGGTCAGAGATTATTGGAAGGACTTGATAAACATCAATGAGATGGATTCAGTAGGAGATCAGAGTGCTCAATTGTGGGTTCTCGACTCTGCTAGGAGGTGGGATAAAGAGAAACTGGCTAAAGTAGCTAACACAATGTGGGTTCTATATGAAGCAAAGAATTATGCTAGGCATAACTCTGAAGCCAGCTGGATAGCTTTGGTGGAAAGCAACATTGCCTTCACCGATAACTATCTCTCTTCTAATTCTATCAGAAATGATTCAATTACTGTAACTAATGAGCAGATATCTCCTATGCAGGATAGTGCTAGACTTACGTGGGCTACAAACAGATGCAAAGGGAAGGTAAGAGTTGTCGCTGGTATATGGAGAAATGGCAAAGGAGAACCGGTCATGATTTTCAACAAGCTGATGAAAAACAAAAGACCGATGATAAGGATAGAAGAAGCTATCAGCTATGAATGAAGTGGCCTATGAGAATGGCTATAGAGAGTGGAGATCCAAGTCACAAGAAAGACAATCAGGAAGACCTTCAAAGGGTCATAGAAATGGTTTTCAGACCCGCTAAGGAATACTGCTTTAACTCCTTTTTGATAGTGTAATGTTTATTTAGAAGTTAATCCTTGGACTTAACTTTAGCTCTATGTTCTAGATGTTTAATATTCTTCTAACTTCAAAGTTTGGATGATGAGACATTCCTATCAAGATAGTTAGGGCTTGTAATTTGACTATCCTTTGATGATGATCTAATGTAGGCTAAAGGCCATACTTATCAAAAAAGAGGTGGATACTAACATCAAGTCATTTGTTTTCCTTATAAAGTTGTGGTCATTAGTGTTCCCTTCTGCTCCATTCATCTACCGACCTACGCCATTGATTTCGCATAGTTTTTTGTCTGGCGGAAAATTATCAACCAACGTACGCGCACTAGTGACGAACGCACTTGGATTTTTTTTCCCTTTTTCCGTGAGTAGAGAATTTTCTTTCTCTTCTTTAGCATTGCCCCAATAACACACGACCCCCCCCACCACCGCCACAACCCAACGTAAGTATTTTAATAAATAAGTAATATGTTCCCACGAAAATAGATTAATAACACAAATTAAAATATGTCATTATATGTGCAGAATTAGAATTAAAAATTAACACTTGTATTATTTCCGCATTTCTCTGTGGCATTCTGTCGACAGATAGCAAGCAAGCAGTGTCAAGTGGCTTTATTTCTTTCTCAAATTCCTTAGTAAAACAAAAAATGTGGGACAGAAGAAAGAGGAATTCGAGGGGGGCGCTCGCATCTTTACTAAGTCTGCAAGCTTTGTTGTTTTGTTTTGTTTGTTCTATCCTATCCCTAAGACATGCCGTCCAATAAACCCCACGGGAGATAATTAAAACTAAACAGGACAATCATCTTCTCTTTCTCTCTCTCTGTCCTTATCTTTCTTCTTCGTCCATGTCTGTCGGTGATATCCATTTACTCCTTATGCCACCTCCTTCGTAATCGTAACGCCCTTTTAATATCTTCTCTCGACTTCCGTCTCTCAAGTTTCTCTTCTCCTCTCAACGACACTCCTCTCTTTCAGATTCTGAGAGAGGCAAAAACCCATAACCAAAGGAAATATCATCAACAACAGGCACATCAAGCCCAATCCCGAAATTCTCCACCCCAACACACCGAACCACCTGAACACTTGTTCCGGGTGTAGTAGTAGTAGTAACACAGCACCGATCCCCTGAAAAAAAAAAGTCTTTCCGTGTGTTTGTATATTACAAACATGGAGGGTTCAACGAAGAAGAGGGAAAGGGTGAGTTCAGAGAAAAATACAAGGGATAAGGTGAGGAAGTGGGGAAAATGGGTAGCGAGATAAGGGAACCAAATAAAGGTCTAGGATATGTTAGGGTCATACTCACTCCAGTGCAGCAGCAGGGCATATGATACGGCGGTGTACCATTTACGTGGAGCTTCAGCACGGCTTAATTTCCCGGAGTTGCTTATAGGGGAAGTGAGGTTGAGTGATTTATCAGCACCAGCGATTCGGAAGAAAGCGATTGAGGTTGGGACAAGGGTGGATGCGTTAGAGACAGCGTTGAGAGTTGGAGGTGGGAGTGGAGAAGTGGGTGTGGGTGGGAAAAGGAGTTGTGGTGGGGAAACTGGTGGTGGTGGTGGTGGTTGGTTTGAAGAGAAACCGGATTTGAACAAGAAACCGGAACCGGTGGATTCGGATTGGGATGAGTGAGTGAAAAGAGATTTGATGGGTTTTCGAGTAAGTTCTGATCTCGTGATGATGAGGATAAGATGAGGTTAAGAGAAAAAGATGGTATTGTGTTCGGATGGGAGATGAATCAATGGTAAATTTTAGAGAAGTTGTTTGTTTATGATGTTGTTGTGTCTTCTTTCTTCGTTCTGAACACATTGACACAGCGGCGTAATTTCACTTATCTCTGTGGTGATCTTGATTTTAAGTGGAAGTTTAGGTTTTTTTTTTTTTGAGGTATCAGGTAATTAGGGGAAGGATGATATGATGTGATTCAGTGTGCGTTCATCCAATCCCTTTTTGGGTTTTTCACTTCCCTGTTTAGGGCTCTGATCAGATTAGATAATGGGCAAGAAGAAAGCAGAATGAAATTTTGGGGTAGTATGTAAATATATATAATCCACTCATAATCCTTGAATTTCTCTGATATCAGATATGATGATCTATTCCGCATTTGGTTCGTTACCATCCTCCAATTTTTGTCGAATAGTTTCAATCGGCTGTCGCGATGATTCATGGTTTCTCTCATTCAGAATGGTCGGTTAGATTGATTGTTGATGGTAGTAGTGAGTGACTGTGTGTGATGATATGCAATTGTGAGTTGGGGGTTCCTTTTCGTTTTCTGGGTTCAGAAACTGTTTGCGAAAATGTCAATGAGAAAAGGGGGAAACAGATAAAAGGCAGCCAAGCCTGAAAGCGTACAGGTAAACAAAGAACTGAAAAGAAATAAACTGCTACCGCTTTCAGTCCTCCCACCGACCACCACCACCATCACCGTCCTAGCGTTGTTAGTGTTTTCTAGGTGCAAATTGGGTCACATAAATTTGTGTCGTTTTCGTTTTTTGAATTGGCACTCGTCACAGGAATGACGAAGACGTTGCTGATGGAGTGTGATTAATAGTAGTACTATGTATGTTGGCGGCCAGTCCACCGTTTAGAAACTAGTATATTCTGCGGTGATTTTTGTTTGCTTTCTAGTATCAATCTGCTCTATTCCATTCAGAAAGAGTTTTTCTTTTAGCCAGAAAAAAAAAAAAACCTTTTCTAGTTTTCTCTGTGTCAGTCAGTCTGCTGTAAGCGCAAGCGGTGCGGTGCAATATCATTTTCACTTTTACTTTTACCCTTTGTGTCGTGGGATCTGTCGATGTTGTTGGTTTCTGATTCTGATGTAAAAAAAAGTTAACCGGACCGACTGGAGTTCGGCAAGGCAAATGAACCGTCATCAGCTGCGGGAATCGTGTAAAATCTCTCATACCGCTTCCCCCCCGTGAATGTGGGGGATAACATAATTTAATTACTACTGTAATCAATATACGAAGACCAGTGTTTTGGTTCGTTGTCGTCGCATGTGCTTCACATGTCTCAAGTACGGAACGCGATGAAGGGACTTGGGTCGAATCTGCATGTCGATTATTGTATTACTTCAATCGATTGATGGCAATTAGGGATTGACACGTTTAAATCTAGCTGAGATGATCACACCATAGAATCTGTCATTTGTTAAATATGAATAGACGCGATTCGATTTGAAATTTGATTGACAGGATTAACAGTTTTTTGTCTTCTCCCTCCTCCGTCCTTCACAATGCAACAAAGTCCGTACATCTACAGAAACTGACAGACAGCTGAAAGGTTTTAAGGTGAGATGGGACGGACACGCGTGGGGTAAAAGAGTAGGCAAATTGTCCCTTCAATTTTGGGCTTCATACCGTTACTCTATTGACACCTTGGGCCTTGATTTCCTCTGATGTGTTTACCATGATTATACCGCCTGTCACCTTCAAATATGTCCCAACTAACGTAGACTCTAATCTACTACTACCTGACCACTGCATTCTCCCTCACTTCTAACGACTAGCTGATATCATTATTCACTGACGTTAGAAGGCTGTACAAATCCTTGTCAATCCGTCACCAAATTTAGGGAAATTTTGTACTCCTACTAAATAGGATCTAGGTTTAGCATAATTTACATTTTGGAAGTATGATTCAAATCTTTTGCCATATAAAACGCTCCTTCTTATGCAGTGTTACAGAGCTTGCAAGAGGATCAAAATGTACTTACCCTTCTAGCTATGTAGGACTCTTTCATCACTTGACATGTGAGATTTCAGTTCCATACAATTGGCTAAGTTTCCCCTTTCTCTTCCCTACTATTTATCTTCTTCATTTCTACACATGATATGATTCATCTAAGTCACGTCTGGGTATCTCTCACCTAAACAATCATTGAAAAACACGTTAAACATTGAAAACAATTATAAAAAGGAGACGGAGATGCAATGTTTAGACATCATTCGACACATACATTCATGAACACTCTTGTAACCCTAGGCGACCGTAAAAGGAGTTCTCCAAACTTACCAACCTCATGTTTTGGTGTTCTTCAGATCTGGTAAGTGAAGCAGAAGTTTTCACTATCACTATGAGCTCTCTTCCATCTTTGTTTATTCTTATCCGTAGTATGCTATAGGATACACTACGGGGATGGTTAATTTGTAGCTGGATATGATTTTACAACTTGTTCTGCATCTTTAATATGAGACTACTTATTTGGATTGTTTCAGATTAATGAAGTATTTGTGCTTCTGAATAAATTCCATAAATTTTTTTATTAGCTTTATGGATTCTGTTATGATCTAACTGGTGATTAATAGGAAGGTTGAATTAATCTGTTACCCTATGAAAAATTGAATCGTATATACTAGGTTTTCCCTCAGGTGCCTAATAATTTCTTGTGATTAATTCAACTGCATGTGTTTTGCTTGAATCTTTGATTAAATCTTGCATGTTCTCGTAGATGAACTCTTATGTGGTTACGATCTAGTTCTGAAGAGATAAGGAATTTGTCAATCCACTTCTCAATATTAACTTGTTGACGATGGCTAATCTATTTGGTGAAAAGTAACCTAACCCGGGGTTACGTTTCACTCATATCACTTTAATCACTTTTCTTTCGCTTGTTAATCTATTCTCTTTATTGCTTGCTTTATGCTAGTTTAATTTTTCATACCAGAACAATCCCTTGAATTTCATGTTTTCTTAGAGCTAGGCTTTCTTACTTCAAGTCCCCTGGATTGAAACCCAGTTGCTCTTGCTTTCTATACAACTGCGACCAAGGATTTTGCATCTCTAACTAAGGCTTTTGATTTTCTATTTTCAAGTTTAATATACTTAGTTTTAGTATACTAAATCTTTGGTTTGCAACCATCTATAGTTACATATTTATATAGTCAAGAGTATACCAACATCATAAAGGACCCTAACTATAGCGAGATCTCGGTCATTATGATCAGTAATCAATTGGATTAACAAAAAATATGAACTAAGTTGCAAATAAATAGTTGAACTACAATTTTCCAAACGGGCTTGATACCTGTTGTCATGTCCAATTCATTGAGTTGTTTGATGACGAGCATCTGTGCTAGTTTGCCTGGTTGGTAGCTACTTAGACTTGAGTTAGGTTTGATTATCAATGTAACACCCCTAATCCTAAACCTGTAATAACGTCGCAAGTCGTAGCATAATAAATAACAATTCGCAGCGGAAAATAAAACTATCTACCTTGGTGTTACACGCCGTTCTTGTGAGTAACAAGGCATCCTTACTCTTTCCAACAATACAACTCCTCACGCTGTGATGAACAGATACTGAGCACTCTAATTATTACAAACCAAATCCAACTAAATGAGCAACTAACTAAATACAACAACCTCCTTAATACAATACAAAATAAAACCCAAGGTGTTTGTTGAAAACACATCAGCTACCCTCGTGTCCCGCACTCCGGCTTGAGTCTTCTTCAATAACCTGGAATGTTTGGCCCATTGAAGGGCTCAGCAATCGAAATGCTGGTATGCTAAATGTAGTCTTAAATCATCTGGATTCCTTAAGTCGTTTTAGCCATCTTGATATTAGATTCTTTACATGAAATACCGGTTTACAATAATAATAGTAATAACTGTAAACATTAAACACTCACATAACAATTCACCTATAAACATCAATGTACAATAGTACACAACACCAACAACCACACATCAATAATCCATAACAATAACCAATAATCACACATCAGTAATCCTTAACAATAACCAATAATCACACGTCAATGATCCATAACAATAATCAACAAGATACGCGTATTAAACTGTACTTGTTAGTTGGCCACCTGGCCCTTATCCTTTAAACCAATCACTTAACCTTTTCCAATTAATTTCCACCTCAGGCGTCATGTCAAGACAACCCTTAATAACTTATTAATGGACGATAGTCCCCTGGGTTCCAATGGAACCGTTACCAGCTGACCTTATGGCCCTGGATAATTGACCGATCTGGTCGAACCTGTTCACCAACGGCAGTGCCCTCCGCCATCCTCGAATGTGACTGATGGATTCTCTTGAGTGACTCCCCATTGAAGTCTCTCGTAGTGATCACGATGCGCAACCAAAAAGTCGAAACAGTCTAGATTCCTCTCTTTATAAGTTAGCCCTTTAGTCAGTGATACAATAACCAATCCTTGAGTTAAGACTATAATAGTTGACCATCAGTTAGGTTCAATAATACCTAAAGGTTAGTTAGTCTTGTTCCAGTTTAGATGTATAAACTTCCAGTCATAAGACGTTCGCGTAACAATAGAACGCAACAGTGTTGAGCAATACAGTGTACAATATCATATATATAAAATCACAGATATCGCTCTTAAACAATTAAACACATAACGTCTGGACCTTAGGAAAATCCTTAGGACATTCAGACCACACAATTAACATACCGTTCACCAAGTAACTGCTAGCTTGACAAATTCATGTTCAGTAGTTCCTTCCCGTACGCTGTTATATAAACATGCAATACCGGGTAATATTAATACCACTATTCACTAAGCATTACAGTACTGTCACTATAGAGTTTATACTCGTAGGATACTAACTCTGTATGTTCTTTATTTCCCCCTATTAATTAACAGTGGTTCTAGATAGTTCATTAGTTCATTATTTTATGTAGTATCCACAGTGATAATGAATTCCCTTATTATGATATTTCTTCATCTCTTTAATTATATATCCATAATTATTTCCTCTTATTCCATATACCAATATAATTTGGTTATCTTTATTATATCCACAATTATTTCATAAACTCTATATTATATTCTTATGGTTATTTTTATCATAACCACAATTATTTTATAAACTTTATATTATACTCCATAATATACCATAATACATTATATTACCCAGTTTTAATTCCATTCTTTATTAAATTATAAAACCAACCTTATTAATTTCTGTAATTATAAGTTAGACACAATAACTTTTATAAGTACCAAATAACCTTATAAATTTGGTATTTATTTTGGACACATTAACTTTTGTAATTTACCAAATAACCACATATATCTTTTCGGTAAAACAATTCAAATACTCCAACTTTTTATAAATTACTAAATAACCATATAACTTTTATAATTTACTAATTATCCATATTAACTTTCGGTAATTATAAAATGAACATTCTAATTTATACTTACCAAATGACCACTGTAACACCCCGAATTTTGCCTTAAAACATAGGTTATTGAATTACAAATCTAACGGTGAAACGGCTTCAAAAACGGACCCTAAACGAGTCCTAAAAGGGCAAATAAGGATTGGTCCGACTTGTGTCCGGACATGGGAAGTTTGGACACAAGCCGAGGAACGCTCAAAACTGCGGAAATCAATTGTCTGAACTTGTGTCCGGACATTGATGTTCGGACACAAGTCGAGAGTTAAAAGTATGTTGGAAACCAAAGACGTCCGAATTGTGTCCGGACTTTGAAGTTCGGACACAAGTCGAGTTTCAAAGTCTGAAAATTCTTTACGCGTGTGTCCGAACATTGGTCCGAGCTTACAAATTTGGACATAAGTCGAGACTTGCAAGTCGACCTCGTCCTCGCATGCTGTCCGAACATCGACGTTCGGACAGAAGTTCGGACACGACAAAACAGAGAAAACTTCTTAAACTCTCGGAGCCTATAACACCCCAACTACTAACAACACACTTAACAACACCTTGCAGCGGAAATCACGACTCAAGACATAACTTAACTCCTTGGTGTTACACGCCGTTAGCCACCCACGTGGCTAACAAGGCTAACATACATACATCGTACCGGTCTGATGGACTAAACTCTTGAGCAACTATACATAAATCCCGTTCCATGTCCAACAATCATTATACACTTACATTACAGTTGTACCGAGTAATTACCAACTAACGCCGATACATTTTCGGTCTTACTACACCTATAATATATCCACAATTCTCATGACTACCACATACAAACAACTACCCCGTCCTACTCTCGAACGGCTTCCAGTTCCTTGTACCTGAAAAGTATGGGAGCCCCCAAAGGGGGTCAGCACCTTTGCTGGTATGGTAATCCCGCAGCCCGCATGCTACCGGGCCACGCACAACTATTTGTCGTCTTAGCATGCGGTTGATTTATTTCAAACATGCACAAACTCACACACATATCATGCTTATAAGCAAACATTCACTAATAGAATACAGACACAAAGTTAGCACACTCAACATAACAACACACTTCACTTTATAACATACACAACTTAATTCCACTCTTCTTAGGGTACATGAACTTCACTTAGGGAGTGCCGGGGTGATATAAGCCCGAGCACAACATACATACATTTCCTTTACTTGAGTGGCGGCCTCATATAGGACCGATCACAACATATATAATTTCCCCCTAACTCCAATAGTGGTGAGGTAGGTAAGCCTTGGTTAAGCTTGTGGGTGGTTGTAATTCCAGGAGGAAGAACAACCGTAACATAACAAAGAGGGAGTCGAAGCGAACTTAGGCACCGACACCCTACCAACATTATACATAATTTCCCTCCTAGCCCGATGTGGAGGTCGGGTAGGTAAGCTTTGGCTAAGCTAGTGGGAGGTCGAAATCCAATGAAGGAAAACAACCCTAACATAACAGGATGGGAGTTAATTCACATATACATATTAACTCCCAAACAATACGTGCGACCGGGACAACCGGATTCCTCTCCATTCATAACATATACTTATTAGTTAAAGGTTCCCTTATGGAACTTATCACATACATCCATCACATAGTGTTACTAACTCGGTTAGACACCTAAGGGAACTCACATCCCATTTCAACAACACGGAAACAGTACCCAACATTAACAACATAGTAAACAAGTCACATACATCACACATAGTCACAACATACAATAAAACACGGATAGCCGCAGTTAGAACGTTTCCATGGGTTGGGACGTTTATTCCGAATACCGATCACTTATGTGAACCTAAGGTCGGTCAACTATTATTTAACACATAATTAGGATTAGGCGGTATCGGAATTAATTACGCCACAATAATGAATTACTGTAAACTCATTCATGCTTTATCTTGCAAGGTGGCAAACACAGAAAAACACGTTGGCATACAAGCCGGTGTAATCCGGTAGGACACAGGTTGCAAGAAAACCATACCTGTCACCGAAGGTGCGCTCTAGTGTGCCATCACATGTTCCTTGAAAATCTTTGAACAACTGGTAACATTATAACCATCTTCATTAATATCGGGGTAATATAATTTTAGCGTCTAATGCGCCCATGATTAACCCCGTCCGGTAGTTTTATAACTTTACATTTTTATTACAACTTTTCACCACTCAATTACCATTATAACTCACTTAATATATCTTTGACAACCTCATAACATCATTACTTATCAATCCCCATCATTGGGTATCATTTCCTACCCTTAAACAAAGTTTTTGCTCAAAATTACACTGTGTCCGAACTTGTGTCCGGGCTTTGAAGTTCGGACGCAAGTCGAGACTCAAATGGGTGAAAACTGACGAATGTCCGAACTTGTGTCCGAGCTTCCAAGTTCGGACACAAGTCGAGGCCAAAACTGAAGAAAACTTACAGGCGTCCGAACTTGTGTCCGGACAACGAAGGTCGGACACAAGTCGAGACTAACTAGCCTGGGAAAATTTTCGAGTGTCCGAACTTCCAAGTTCGGACGGAAGTTCGGACACCACTGAAACTCGGAAAATTTATAGAAACGACGGGGCATGTCCGAACTTCCAAGTCCGGACGGAAGTTCGGACGTACCCAAAAACTCAGCAAACAGAGGCAAAATCTCCCAGAATTGCACTTCTAATAAATCTACACTAACCCCTTGTTTCACAAGCTACAAACAACCATTCTTTTCTACATTAACATCCCAAATCAACCTAAATTCTCTCAACCATCAACCATCATCAAACACTCCTTTTCCATTGAAATTTTGCCATAACCTCCCCATAACCTTACACATTCATCCTCATCAATTACACCTTTCATCCCTAATCTAGCCACACCCTTTCAAGGGTCCTAACAGCACATTACAAATCCTCAATTCTCATCAACAACAACATAACCACCAAAAATCTCCATAATCTCATAACCACATTTATCAATCACAAACTCACAATAATTGGCTCTTAAGGCCCTCAATTCAACATTAATTCACAAACCTCTCCAACACCAACTAAACACATTACAACATAGATTTCAACTCACAATTTGGGTTCATTAAATTGTTTACCCATCCCAAACACTTAAAACAATTACAACGGATTTAAGGTGGATTCCTTACCTTAATCTTACAAGTCCCTTAATTCAACTCTTGCTCCTCATCTCCTCCAAAATCGGTCCAGAGGGTATGGAGTTTCCAAACTCCATCCCAACACCCAAGAACACAAAACATACACAATTAATTATCCAAACCCTTAGAAACTCAATTCAATCAAAGGGCTAGATTAGGGTTTACCTTTTAGAAGTTTTTAAGAGGGACTTTCTCCCTTGAATCAAGAAGGGGACTTCTCCACCATTGAAGGATTAATTTGGAGCTCAAGAACAAGGAGAAAAACAAGGTATCAAAAATGGTGAAAAATTGATTACACCAAGAGATGAAGGAAAAATGTTTTTCTTGGGAATCTTTACCTTAGAAGGAAGAGGAGACTCCAAGCTTCTCATTGGTGCCATTTTCTCCTCAAATGGTGAAAACCCATGGAGGTCAACTTCATCCTTTTGGAATTTCGAAAAGAGAGGATGATAGAGGAAGATGAGAGGAAGAAGAATATGTGATTTGTTTTTGATTTGGAGCTCAAATGGAGCTTGGGATGCATTGAAGTGAAGAAGCCATGGGAGAAGGGAGAAATCGGTGGAGGAGAGGAAGAGGGAGCCGGCTGAGAGAAAGAGAGGAAAGAGAGGAAGAGAGAGAGGAAAAAGAAAATAAAGGAGGAGAGAGATGGGTGAGGGGTATTTGTGCCCTTTGTTATTTTGGCTCTCTTGACTTAATTAATTAGTTAACTAGTCATGTGTGTGAGCTGTTACATAATAAAACCGGCCCACTATGTAACACGCTGGAGCGTTTTTCGTTTTTAACAGAAAACGCTCGTTTATTTACCCGTTTACACTATTCACTAACCGGGACCGTTTTTCCGGAATTTTCTCATTCCTTTAATTTTAATGGTTATTAAACTCCCATTAATGTTTAATTATTTTACAAAATCAACTATTTTTTACGGGGTCATTTAACTGTTTAAAGTCACGTTTTCGGGTTTTCTCAAAAACGCGCTTTAAGACTCCGTTAGTGTTTAACACATTATTTGAATCCGTTTTCTTCCGGAATTTTCCCACATGTTCTTAATGTGTAATTAAGGTATAAAAATATATTTATAACCCTAATAAAGGTTATGTACCTCCTAAAATAATTAAATACGCGTTTCACGTTTTGTGACTTTACGCATTTTCTTTTTTTTTGGTTTTCATTTCTTCACCAATGATCTTAAGGACTTAATTAGCCTTAGAAAATTATAATTACATAATTAATTAACACATTAAGGTTTGGGGTATTTCAATCTACCCCCCTTAAAAGAACTTCGTCCTCGAAGTTCACACTTCCCTAGCGTCATTTGAATTAGAACACAGGGATTACTTGCAACATAAACTTCCATAACAAACATACTTTACATCACAACCTCGGACTTGACGGTCCGGGTAACACATCCACATCCATATATATATAACATACTTACATAGTAAGACTCGATGATCCGGCTACCTTAACAACATTTGCACATAACAACCCTTGACTCTTGGTCTGGGTAACAACAACATTTAGACTCGTGGTCTTGATAACACAACATCCTTTAGACACATAGGTCTTGATAACATAACACTTCGGAATTCAATCACATTAGGACTCAAGGTCCAAAATAATAATTATTACACATACCACACAACATGTCATAGCATGTATATCAACCAGAATTCCTTTTCCATCTCTTCATGGGTTCGAGACCCATGTTGAGTACATATACACTGTGATCCCGCAGAACCGGTCGCGATGGACACTCTGGTCCCCGTCCTTTGGGAGATCAAAACAATTGCATACATCTTTAAAATATACTTCTCATGTCACCGGTCCTAAGACAAAGGCTCGTACGTCCTCAGCTCGTGAGCAAGTAGTAGGAAAGTACCCTCTATGAGGTTAAGTATAATGAAATCCTTTATTGGAAGAATACAAGTTGAAAATCCTCTACGAGGTCACATAAAGGTAGTCCTTCCTTTGAAAATACCACCTAAGAATCTTAAAATATTTATTGAAGTCTAGAAAATACCAATTGCAAATTTGAAACCCAATTTAAAATTCTTTTGAAAGCTCATACAACTCCAAGTCCAATTATTGTTAACTGCATCTTATTCTTGATGTGATTATTTATGACCACTTATAGGGAGTTTCAAGAATCATCCAACCCTGATGTGATCAGCATCAGGTTGAACTATCTCTCCACCCCAATTTGTGTTCGGCTTCCCTTGATCTCATGATAATCAAGTTTCACCTCCCACTTAATTTCAAACAACAACTAATTCAAGCATGTACCATTTTCTATCTTCTAATCCATCTAGTCGTAATCATTACATCTCCAAGGGTGGAACTATGTCCATCAATCATCTTCCCGATTTATTTTAAATCAAGTTACCTAGGGAATTTAATTCTCACTAGGTTCTACATTGGTGTCATACCTCTTCATAAATCACATAATACTGTATATATACATATATCCATATATATATTTTTATCAAAATATAATACACAATATTACTTTTGGTATCATATGAACATACATAGTCGGGGTTTAGTTCCCTGGGAGTTTTCTACTCCCTTATACTATACTTTCACACATCTCTTAACAAAATAACACACTTATCACAATGGTGTTCGCATCTTCCGTGCGTAATTACCACAATTAACCATGAATGAATGCGTATGTTTATGTAACACGCGCACCAATCATCAAAACAAATCATTTTGTGCTATGCACATCATAGTTCACGTACACTTGTACGGTAAAAGACACTAAGTGGTTCTGCTCTACCCCCTTAAAAGGGATTACGCCCACGTAATCAATCAGTTAATCACTGGTTTAGAACATTTTACCGTCGTGAAGTGTTTATCTCCACGCGGTCTATTACAGAATGTGTTCTGGTTTGAGGATCTTAGCCATATTGGCGGTTTGGTCCTTAACCAAGAATTTTCACTATAGCTTGTTTTAGCTCTTAACTGGTTTCGATTCTGGCCTGTGAGGCTATAGGCGTTAATAATTATCCATCCACTCATGTTCACCACACACACATTTAACACCTGAATTGCTGGCTCACTACTTTCTGCTGTGCAACTCTTGATAACTTTAGAGCTTAGTTTGCCCATACATTATCCTTACTATATTGTACATTCACGATTATCACCTTTATCTTGGTAATAATGGTTTCTCAACCGACGCGTGGTATTTCTTACCGTGAGCGGATTCGGTGAGTTACAAAACTTACTATCCACTTCCATGATAATTTACCGTATTCCACAATAACTTACTTGATTTCTTCCGACTTATTGTCGGTTAAGTCTGAGCTACTACCTATTGTGTAGTACTCTGTCGATCATTTCCAACACTTGAGTATATTCCATACCGATATTTAATAATCGTGCTACAGTAGCCGCTTATGTCAACCAAGTACCTTTGATTGGTACTACCGTGCTTATCTTATGCATTGGTTTTATCACATCATAAGTCTTGTTCTTCTATCACATTTAACATTTTCAGACTTCCTAGCTATCTCACTTGATCATTACCGCGCAAGCGCAATACCAAAACACTCAGTCATATAGAGTGCAGAGGCGTAAACTCTTGGCAGTAAGTCTCTTATGAGATAGCAATAGGAATTCATACTGTGTTCCTTATCACATAGCATCAACTACTAGCGTATTGCTCAGTCTGTGTATCATCACTTATTTGTATGTCCATTGAGTTCCACTCATAACTGGTCTTATTGCCACATTATTATTTAACAACACTTATGCAACGGTCGCTTACTGCGCACCGTGCTCTTACTCATTGTATAACATTAACTTACACTGCATCCGCTATTATATTAGCTTCTGCCATTTCACTGTGTTTCGCCATTTATTTGGCTGGTTGTTGAATACGCTATTCTACGAGTCTTTATGCTCCTTGAGCGTTGTTCATTACACATTTAGCATCCCACACCTATGGTGGTTGCTATTTGACTTTTTACTCATTCGATCTCCACAACTGGTGCAAACACTTCCTTTCGTATTATTCCTACTCACATCATTCTTGGGTAATAGCAACATAGTCAACTCTTAACACATTCCCTGAACTTAGTTCACATAACTACCGCTGTTGCGGTCTCCCATGTCAAGAGGTATCCCCACACTTTAAGCAGTGGTTCGTTATCCGCTTTACTTACTTATATCACATAAACTTCTGTGATCAATAACATTTTCTTAACACATTCTACTTGTGGCTCATAAGCCTTATTGCCTCGAGCTTTGCTCTTTGTAGGCTATCCACACACATTTACTTCTCTGTACAACATTACGTGGTTTATAGGTTGTATTGAGCTCCATGACAAGGTCGTTATTCCTTTCATGGGATGCCCCTCCGAGGATGTTAGACTTCCTCCTGACGTCTTACGCTTAAACTGGGTGTTAGTTTCAACCCTTGCGTTTCTATCATGTTATCTCATTCAACCACTGTTGATCCAAACACCCTTTTTAAGGATAGTTCCTGGGTGTTACTAGGTTATGCCATTACATCTGGCTTGCACTTATGAATACATTTAATTAACTACATTTCCTTGCGTTCTTGGCCGGGTTAGATATCCTCTTCAGTGAGTTTGATATCTCCTGTTAGTTTAAGTGATCATTCCGGGAGTCTCGTCCCGATCATTGCACATTAACGTGTCCATAGTAGGCATCTGCCTCGCCATATATAGGCTGGGTACTTACTCCAGTTATTATATTCATCCTTCAGGATTCTTAAGACATATTCTATGCCTTTACTTACTAACCCGTGCATTTCACACTTGTTCACCCTTAAACATTTCCTTAAAATAAACTTACTGATTCCTTCAGTCTTGTTGACTTTACTGGATTCCTTTACTTCCACCATTCTTGGTAACTCATTCTCTTGCTTGACTTTTACTTCAGACCGTAGTATGGAGTCGACTACATCCCGTGTTCCAGACTCCACTCGTATACATACGTGGGGTACCCTACTGATACATTGCTACTTACTCGATTAACCTATAAGAAGGTTTGTCAGGCCCACAAGCTCCTATCAGAGTGCGGTCGTCCCACATTACAGTTGGTATACCCGTAGTGTCCGTCACACGCCTAGGTGAAGTATTCTGTTGTCAACTCCTCTTATATTATCCTGTGATAATATGCATTCCATGCTTCCCGAACTTAATCAAGGAAAATGTATCCACTGTTGTATTATTATGAACTTAATCCATTCCTCGGGTTGTTACCCTTGGGTTTACCGGTTTCCATCCGGTTGTTTTAAAAGTAACTGGGTAAAACTTACCTACTATGTGGCACTGAGGCCTGTGTAGGTCTTCTGGTTTGGTTTAAAGAAAGTTAGAGAGAAAATGGGTTTGAAAGAAAATTTGGTTTTGAAAAGGTTTTGAAAATGAATTTAGTTGAAAGAAAAATTCGTTGGTTTCACAACGTTTTTGCCTTATCCAAGTCTAGCTTCTTGCTGACTGGTGTATTTCCAAGTACAGAGGTCAGGCTATTAAGCCCTTCCACAGTTGTGATAATCCCACTTAACTTCATGGTACTTTACTAAGTACCGGTCGTTGTTTAAAATTTTCCATACAGCCTTGTTATAGCAGCACTTGCCATGGCAAGTGCGCCATGCTTACTGGTTTTCGGTTCAATACACATTGGTTGTGGCATTGTTTACTCCGCACCAACATCAATGGCCTTGCTGGCCCTTACTTGATCTTACAGTCCTAACAACAATCCTCGGGGTACTTCTCACTGTCTTCACATGATAACCATTAACTAGGGTGTTTCCCATTCTGGGAGACCCTTTTTACTTAGTATCGTATCCTCCTCGTACTATATTGTGGTTCCTTAATCGGTTGGTATACCGTTGGTGTATTAGTTAACATTTGTAGTCCCGTAGACACTCGTCTCGGGTTTCATTATCTCGCTCCTTGCCTGTTGCACGCTTGGTGCGTTGCAAGCTGGTTGTCCTCGACTGCTCCGCATGTCGACCCAGGGTGCTGGAAATTCCATTCTCTTGTGCATAAGATTCTTCACTTTTCGCTAACAAGAGCGGTTAATATTGTTAAAATGGAGACCGTCTTCGGGATCACACCTTTCGGGATCTACCGTATGACAGGTCCTCCTGCTTACAGGGGTAAAATCAACTGCCAGATCGGGTTTTCCCGAGTAAGAGATGGCTCTCATCTCTCTGGCGTTCTTTCCCGAGTTATAAAATAGGGTTTGTGGAGGGCGGGATGGATATGTAGGTATCCAGTACACACTGGTATTTCCCTAACTAGCGTACTCCTCACGCTATCACTCAACCCTTAACCCAAGGTACTGAACTCTTACTCGGTACTTCCTAAGCTCGGTATTTCAGTCATCAGAGCGATACTTCGCTCTGATACCACTTTTTGTAACACCCCAACTACTAACAACACACTTAACAACACCTTGCAGCGGAAATCACGACTCAAGACATAACTTAACTCCTTGGTGTTACACGCCGTTAGCCACCCACGTGGCTAACAAGGCTAACATACATACATCGTACCGGTCTGATGGACTAAACTCCCGAGCAACTACACAAATCCCGTTCCATGTCCAACAATCATTATACACTTACATTACAGCTGTACCGAGTAATTACCAACTAACGCCGATACATTTTCGGTCTTACTACATATACATCCACAATTCTCATGACTACCACATACAACAACTACCCCGTCCTACTCTCGAACGGCTTCCAGTTCCTTGTACCTGAAAAGTATGGGAGCCCCCAAAGGGGGTCAGCACCTTTGCTGGTATGGTAATCCCGCAGCCCGCATGCTACCGGGCCACGCACAACTATTTGTCGTCTTAGCATGCGGTTGATTTATTTCAAACATGCACAAACTCACACACATATCATGCTTATAAGCAAACATTCACTAATAGAATACAGACACAAAGTTAGCACACTCAACATAACAACACACTTCACTTTATAACATACACAACTTAATTCACTCTTCTTAGGGTACATGAACTTCACTTAGGGAGTGGGGGTGATATAAGCCCGAGCACAACATACATACATTTCCTTTACTTGAGTGGCGGCCTCATATAGGACCGATCACAACATACATAATTTCCCCCTAACTCCAATAGTGATGAGGTAGGTAAGCCTTGGTTAAGCTTGTGGGTGGTTGTAATTCCAGGAGGAAGAACAACCGTAACATAACAAAGAGGGAGTCGAAGCGAACTTAGGCACGACACCCTACCAACATTATACATAATTTCCCTCCTAGCCCGATGTGGAGGTCGGGTAGGTAAGCTTTGGCTAAGCTAGTGGGAGGTCGAAATCCAATGAAGGAAAACAACCCTAACATAACAGGATGGGAGTTAATTCACTATAATATTAACTCCCAAACAATACGCGCGACCGGGACAACCGGATTCCTCTCCATCATAACATATACTTATTAGTTAAGGTTCCCTTATGGAACTTATCACATACATACATCACATAGTGTTACTAACTCGGTTAGACACTAAGGGAATCACATCACCATTTCAACAACACGGATAACAGTATCCAACATAACAACATATAAACAAGTCACATACATCACCATATCACAACATACATAACGCACGGATAGCCGTAGTTAGAACGTTCCCATGGGTTGGGACGTTTATTCCGAATACCGATCCTTATGTGAACCTAAGGTCGGTAACTATTATTTAACACATAATTATTAGCGGGTATCGGAATTAATTACGCCACAATAATGAATTACTGTAAACTCATTTCATGCTTTATCTTGCAAGGTGGCAAACACACAGAAAAACACGTTGGCATACAAGCCGGTGTAATCCGGTAGGACACAGGTTGCAAGAAAACCATACCTGTCACCGAAGGTGCACTCTAGTGTGCCATCACATGTTCCTTGAAAATCTGTGAACAACTGGTAACATTATAACCATCTTCATTAATATCGGGGTAATATAATTATTTAGCGTCTAATGCGCCCATGATTAACCCCGTTCGGTAGTTTTATAACTTTACATTTTTATTACTACTTTTCACCACTCAATTACCATTATAACTCACTTAATATATCTTTGACAACCTCATAACATCATTACTTATCAATCCCCATCATTGGGTATCATTTCCTACCCTTAAACAAAGTTTTTGCTCAAAATTACACTGTGTCCGAACTTGTGTCCGGGCTTTGAAGTTCGGACGCAAGTCGAGACTCAAATGGGTGAAAACTGACGAATGTCCGAACTTGTGTCCGAGCTTCCAAGTTCGGACACAAGTCGAGGCCAAAACTGAAGAAAACTTACAGGCGTCCGAACTTGTGTCCGGACAACGAAGGTCGGACACAAGTCGAGACTAACTAGCCTGGGAAAATTTTTCGAGTGTCCGAACTTCCAAGTTCGGACGGAAGTTCGGACACCACTGAAACTCGGAAAATTTTATAAAACGACGGGGCATGTCCGAACTTCCAAGTCCGGACGGAAGTTCGGACGTACCCAAAAACTCAGCAAACAGAGGCAAATCTCCCCAGAATTGCACTTCTAATAAATCTACACTAACCCCTTGTTTCACAAGCTACAAACAACCATTCTTTTCTACATTAAGCATCCCAAATCAACGCCTAAATTCTCTCAACCATCAACCATCATCAAACACTCCTTTTCCATTGAAATTTTGCCATAACCTCCCCATAACCTTACACATTCATCCTATCAATTTACACCTTCTCATCCCTAATCTAGCCACACCCTTTCAAGGGTCCTAACAGCACATTACAAATCCTCAATTCTCATCAACAACAACATAACCACCCAAAAATCTCCATAATCTCAATAACCACATTTATCAATCACAAACTCACAATAATTGGCTCTTAAGGCCCTCAATTCAACATTAATTCACAAACCTCTCCAACACCAACTAAACACATTACAACATAGATTTCAACTCACAATTTTGGGTTCATTAAATTGTTTACCCATCCCAAACACTTAAAACAATTACAACGAGATTTAAGGTGGATTCCTTACCTTAATCTTACAAGTCCCTTAATTCAACTCTTGCTCCTCATCTCCTCCAAAAATCGGTCCAGAGGGTATGGAGTTTCCAAACTCCATCCCAACACCCAAGAACACAAAACATACACAATTAATTATCCAAACCCTTAGAAACTCAATTCAATCAAAGGGCTAGGATTAGGGTTTACCTTTTAGAAGTTTTTAAGAGGGACTTTCTCCCTTGAATCAAGAAGGGGACTTCTCCACCATTGAAGGATTAATTTGGAGCTCAAGAACAAGGAGAAAAACAAGGTATCAAAAATGGTGAAAAATTGATTACTCCAAGAGATGAAGGAAAAATGTGTTTTTCTTGGGAATCTTTACCTTAGAAGGAAGAGGAGGCTCCAAGCTTCTCATTGGTGCCATTTTCTCCTCAAATGGTGAAAACCCATGGAGGTCAACTTCATCCTTTTGGAATTTCGAAAAGAGAGGATGATAGAGGAAGATGAGAGGAAGAAGAATATGTGATTTGTTTTTGATTTGGAGCTCAAATGGAGCTTGGGCATGGCATTGAAGTTGAAGAAGCCATGGGAGAAAGGGGAGAAAAATCGGTGGCTTGGAGAAGAAGAGGGAGCCGGCTGAGAAGAAAGAGAGGAAAGAGAGGAAGAGAGAGAGGGAAAAAGAAAATAAAGGAGGAGAGAGATGGGTGAGGGGTATTTGTGCCCTTTGTTATTTTGGCTCTCTCTTGACTTAATTAATTAGTTAACTAGTCTTGTGTGTGTGAGATGTTCACATAAATAAAACCGGCCCACTACTGTAACCACGCTGGAGCGTTTTTCGTCTTTTAACAGAAACACTCGTTTATTTACCCGATTTAGCACTATTCACTAACCGGGGTCGTTTTTCCGGAATTTTCTCATTCCTTTAATTTTAATGGTTATTAAACTCCCATTAATGTTTAATTATTGTTACAAATCAACTATTATTTTTACGGGGTCATTTAACTGTTTAAGGTCACGTTTTCGGGTTTTCTCGAAAAACGCGCTTTAAGACTCCGTTAGTGTTTTATCACATTATTTGAATCCGTTTTCTTCCGGAATTTTTCCCACATGTTCTTAATGTGTAATTAAGGTATAAAAATATATTTAAACCCTAATAAAGGTATGTACCTCCTAAAATAATTAAATACGCGTTTCCACGTTTTTGTGACTTATACGCATTTTCTTTTTCTTCTTGGTTTTCATTTCTTCACCAATGATCTTAAGGACTTAATTAGCCTTAGAAAATTATAATTACATAATTAATTAACACATTAAGGTTTGGGGTATTTCAGAGCCTGTCCGAACATGGACGTCCGGACGGACGTTCGGACAGGTCCTGGAATGCGTTTTTTGTTTTAAAAAAAAAACCAACACAGGATCAAACCAATCACCAAAATAAGCATAATAACTCAGCAATCGAAAGGAGAAACATTTGAGTAAATCAGTATCTCAACCAATACATCTAAACACTGTTGAAAGATCAGTTAAATAAGGTGCAAAAATTCCATCTCAACTATGTATTCCAAATACTAAGCATTTCAAAGTAAGTAGCAGCGGAATTGCAAAATCCAAAAGGGCGTTACCGCCACACTCTAACAAAGAGTGCTCGGGCTTTAAATCACCAATCCAAAGGACCAATACATATCCAAAATTTGTAACAACGTAATCTGAAACACAACTCAACTCAAATTCTTACGAAGTATTTAAACAGTCATCCTAAGCTATGTGATAGCGTGTCCCAATCCCCAACTCATCCATGAGTACCTGCGATCATAAAACAACAATAGAAAACGCGAAGGGATCACGCAAATCCGTAAAACTGAGTAAACATTGCCTTAACTTGTAAAATACATTTTGAAACTCATTTTGAATTTGCAAACCATTAACTCACACCACAGCGTTAATTAATTTCACCAACTCCAAATCACCATTAGCAAATATTTCGGGGGAGAACTTTCAGAGAATCAAATCAATGGTATACATGGACGACACCCAAATTGGGGTCACAACAATTAGAATCCCACCTCACTCTACGTCCTTAAGTGTGCACACCCCCCAGAAGGTAACTTATGACCCAAAGGAGTAGATCATTAGAGCTTAACTACAAATGTCTACAGGCAAAAATAATAAGAATATCCACGGGGTACATAGTACCAATAGTTACACGGAGCGCCATAAAAGCACCATCAATTTACACGGAGTACCAAGAGGTACCAACAATCTAATAACCAATTCAAAGAAAGTCTCCCAAAACATTTATTCAAACCCTTTTGCAAAACATCACACCAGATTACACAGTGGAAAATAATTCCTAAACTTTCATAATATCAAAACCACATCCAAACCAATCTATTGTTAATTCGCAAAAACACAGAGGTAGAGAATGTTGAGCACAACATTTACCTGGATACGCTCACAGCCACAAATTCACTCAGCAGGATCATGAAAGAATCGATAGAGAAACTGCAAGGGATTCAAGACTCTCAAGATCCAGAAGAGTCTACAAACTCAATCCTACCAAACGTGGAAGGATTGTATAGAAAGAAAGGAAGACAATGAAACCCTAAGGTAGCTACAGTACACTTGCTTGCTTTACAACTTAGACGAAGAGAGGGTTAAAACAACAGACCCAAAGGGCCAGGCCCAACCAACGGCTAGTGACAACGGTCACTAACCCACTTGCTAACAGACCTAAGAATAAGAAAGAAGAAAACGAGCAGAACTATAATTATAATCTAACACGCCCCCTCAAACCTTAGAAGGTGGAAATTCTAAGGTTTGAACACTGAAACAGCTAACCCACATCTAGCTTGAGACCCATTTTCTTCATCTGCAGTGGATATGCCCGTCCAGGAAGAACTTTAGTTAAAACATCAGCCAGCTGTTGAGTAGTCACAAATTCAACCACCATCATCCCTTCTTGAATCTTCTGTCGCACAAAATGAACATCAAGCTCTATATGCTTGGTCCGTTCATGCAGCACAGGATTCCTTGCGATGTAAATGGCAGCTTGGCTGTCTGATTTAACTGGTACTGGTAAGATGCTGTGAACCCCAAGCTCATACAACAGACGAGTTATCCAACTTAGCTCGGCAGTAACGTTCCTCATGGCTCTGTATTCTGCCTCGGCAGAAGACAAGGCAACTGTGGTTTGCTTTTTGCACTTCCAAGACAGAGGGCATCCTCCAAACTGAATGAAATAACCGCTTATAGATCTCCTGGTGTTTGGACAACCTGCCCAATCAGAGTCACAGAAAGCAGTTAGAGAGAATCATTTCTGTTATTAAAGAACAGGCCATAATTCAAAGTATTCTTAATATAACCCAGAGTATGAACAGCAGCAGCAAAATGCAAATCTGTAGGTGAACTGAGGAACTGACTCAAAATCTGAATTGTAAAGTTAAGATCGGGCCTACTGTGGGCAAGGTAACTATTTTGCCCACTAATCTCCTGTACAGACCGGGGTCATCCAGAAGGTTTCCCTTATCCTTAAGTAACTTAACACTAGTATCTAAGGGACCCACAACGGATTTATAATTAAGGCAATCAAATTCTCTTAAAAGATCCTCACAATATTTCCTCTGTGTCAGGATAACTCCTTCTGTTGTGTGCAGAAACTGCATACCAAGAAAGAAACTGAGTCTGCCTAAATCTTTAATTTTAAATTGTTGTTCAGATTCCTTTTGACAGATTTAATCAAGTCTAGATCATCTCCTGTAATTAAAATGTCATCCACATACAACCAAATAACAAACCCTGCTACCCCTTAAACTGGTAAATAAAGAATAATTAAGAGATTGAGAAAAACCCATAGACTTAAGGAAAACACTCAGTTTATAATGCCACTGTCTGGAGGCTTGTTTAAGCCCGTACAAAGATTTTTTCAGCTTGCAGATTTTACCAGGAATCGCCTTCTTATATCCTAGGGGTATTTCCATGTAAACATCCTCCTCCAAGTCCCCATGGAGAAAAGCATTATTAATGTCCAATTGACTTATTAACCAATCCTTTTTAGTGGAAATTATAATCAAAGCTTTAATGGTGGTGAATTTAACAACTGGAGAAAAAGTTTCTAAATAATCCACCCCATACTTCTGAGTGAAACCCTTAGCAACCAGTCTAGCTTTAAATCTTTCTATGCTACCATCTGAATTGCATTTAACCTTGTAAACCCATTTGCATTTTACTGGTTTAACACCTCTAGGCAGGTCTACCAAATCCCAAGTGTGATTTCTTTCTAATGCTGAAAACTCATCTCTCATAGCCTTTCGCCATCTTTCATCCCTCACTGCTTCCTCATAGCACTAGGTTCTGTGACTTTGCTAAGATCTGCCAACCAACAACTATTACTACTTTTCTCTATAGTGAGGAATCCTAAGGTTTGAGACAGGTTTCTGCTATCTATTATACTACCCATCTGATCCTCATCACATGATTCAAAATCATTGTTATTCAAGAAGAATTGACTAGGTTAGCAGCAGCAATCCTATCATTTAAAATAAGGGAGAAATAATCAGTTTTAGAGGGCAGAGAGAACTCATCTTTTTGCAAGCTTGATGATCCAACAATGTAATCCTTCAAGTGAGATGGCAAGTTCTTGTTCCTCTGTGATCTCCTTAGGCCTTGTTCACTTTCAACAGGTTGTGTACTTATTTCCTCCTCATCATCTTGTTCATTTGCCTCTTCTGATGGCTCTCTTTCTTCTGATATCTGACTGTTGGTGGTCTCATTTTCCCTTTCTGTTTCAACTTCAGCTTCTATGTTCCTGTCATGTCTCAAGGAAGGTTCCCCTTGCTGTGTCTCACTTACATCAGTGGCATTAGTATCAATATCAGGAAAGGTATTATATTCAGGTATTCTTGGTTCCTGGCAGTTGTTATCAGAAATATTTCCAACAGAATTGATGGTTTCTGTTCTAAAGGGAAAAACATGTTCATAAAAGACCACATCCCTATTATAGATAATTTTCTTATTTTCCATATCATACAGCTTATACCCCTTTTTATTGAAACCATATCCAAGGAAAACACATTTTAAAGATCTTGCTGCAAATTTATCATGCTGCCCTTTATTTATGTTTGCAAAACAAAGACATCCAAAGATTTTAAGAGTTGAGTAATCTGGTTTAGCATTGTATATGATTTCAAAAGGGGTCTTGTCCTCTATACTAGAAAGGGGCATCCTATTTATTAGATATGTGGCAGTAAGAATGCTTTCTCCCCAAAATTCCTTGGGAAGAGATGAATGAAACATAAGAGCCCTAGCTGTATCTAAGATGTGTCTATGTTTTCTTTCAACAACGCCATTTTGCTGTGGCGTGTAGGGACAAGAGGTTTGATGTTTAATACCTTTCTGTTTGAAATAATCTATTCCAAGTCTTCCACTACCTAACTCATGCGCATTGTCAGATCTAACACATTTAATCTTTTTGTCAAACTGTCTTTCTATCATATTAATGAAATTGACAATGAGGCCAAAGGAATCAGACTTATGAGTGCACAACTGTGTCCAAGTGACACGACTCTTATCCTCAACAATGGTAAGGAAGTAATTAAAACCATCATGGGTTTTCAAATTGTATGGACCCCAAAGGTCAACATGTATCAAATCAAAGAGATCTTTACTTTTTATTGAACTAGAGGGAAATTTCAGCCTATGACTTTTGGCCTTACAACATGGCTCACAGAGAAAAGGTTTATGCAAGATCCTTTCTTTAACTAAACCTAATTTCAGAAGCTTCTCTCTTGGGATATGCCCAAGTCTACAATGCCATAGGCTAACAGAATTCTGCCTTTCATATTCAGTTTCAGAAAACACTATGTTATCAACATGGAAACTAGCAGATTCTCTAAGTCTCCTATCACAGTTTCTGTTGAGAACATAAAGACCTCCAAACACATGACCAATCTCAATCTGCACTTCTTGCCCGTTTTCATAGCCCTGGTAGATACAGCAAGTGGAATTAAAACTTAACTTAGCCTTCAACTCAGCAGACAACTTACTAACAGAGATTAACCCAAATCTGAAGCTAGGCACATACAGGACATTTTTAAGGACAATTAAACTGTTAATTCTAATGCTTCCTAAAATTCTTACCAACTGGGGGTGGCCATCGGGCATCCCAACATTGTGAGGTTTTTCAAGAAAAGAAATGTCATAAAACAGGGATAAATTACCACACATGTGATCAGAAGCTCCACTATCTATTATCCAGTCCGTGTCATGGTAATTAGGGTGTTCTGAAGCATTCAAGGTCTGATAATTACTAAAGTTCCATGAAACAGATTTATGGTATAGATTAGGTGGCTTACCGACGAATCCACAATTGGATTCGGAAGATGAATTCTTGGACTCTTTGTTGCTAACTTGTGATCTGCTGATATACTCGAGTAACTGAGTTACTTGGTCCGCAGTGAGAGTTCCAGCAAAAGGGTCCTTGACATTCTCCTCTTTCTGTTCTGTAGCAACAGCGATGTTGTTGGATTGATACTTCCTCTCTTTTGTATTTCGCCATCCAGGAGGAAAGCCATGCTTCTGGTAGCATCTTTCCTCCGTATGGCCGATTTTATGGCAGTAAGAACATTGCGGTGGAGAGCGCTTGTTGTTTGGATTCCCTTGCCCGCGACCTAAACTTCTTCTAACACCAGATGATGCAGAGAAACCCGCTGGTGTGTCAATCTCTGTTGTCGGGGTGTGATTGAAGCTTTTCTGTCTTTCTTGTTGTATAAGAATGGCGAAAGCTTGCTCGACTGCAGGTAATGGCGTAATCATGAGGATGCTCTCCTTTGCTTGGTTGTACTTCTCGTGAAGTCCCATCAAGAATTTGATGAGGCGTTGGTTCTTGATATATTCATCCAACGTCCTTTCTGTAACGCAAGCGCAGTCGGGCAGGGTGGTTGTCGCATCGAATTCGTCCCACAAGCCTCTTAGTTTGGTGAAGTACTCACCAACCGTGTCGCTGCCTTGGACGGTGTTGGCCAGTCGTCTTTCGAGGTAGAGGCGCGTCGCATCCACCTGATCGTAGCGTCTGATTAAATCCTCCCAAATCTTCGCGGCGGAGGAGCGAAAAAGAACGGAGTCTGAGACTCTTTTCTCCAAGCTCATGAAAATCCAGCTTCGAATCATGTTATCACAGCAACGCCAAGCTTCGGCTCGAATTTCGCAGTCAGTAGGTTTCTTCAGGGATCCGGTGACGAAACCCAGTTTATTCTTGGAGCCCAAGGCTATCTCTAATGGAATTAGGGTGCTTCGGCTGCTGCTGGAGGTCGAATCATGTTCTTTCCTCGTATGGTCATCTGGCTTTGGATCTCCGTCGAGTTTAGGGTTTTCTATGTCGTCGTTGGCCATGAATCGAGAATAAGCAAAAGAAAGAAGAAAGATGACAGGGAAGATCGAGAAGAAACGATGAACGGAAGGACGGACGGAGAAGAAACAATCAAGAGCACGATCCCACGATCGATTGCTCTGATACCATGAAAGAATCGATAGAGAAACTGCAAGGGATTCAAGACTCTCAAGATCCAGAAGAGTCTACAAACTCAATCCTACCCAACGTGGAAGGATTGTACAGAAAGAAAGGAAGACAATGAAACCCTAAGGTAGCTACAGTACACTTGCTTGCTTTACAACTTAGACGAAGAGAGGGTTATAAACTAAACAGACCCAAAGGGCCAGGCCCAACCAACGGCTAGTGACAACGGTCACTAAACCCACTTGCTAACAGACCTAAGAATAAGAAAGAAGAAAACGGAGCAACTATAATTATAATCTAACAGATCAGTAGTAGCGCCCGTCAGGGAATTCGGTGTCTAGAATTGTAAGTAGAAGCATAACCAGAAACTACTCGAATACTAACGAATTAATTATCGAACCTTACCAATTGATTCCCCTTACCCTTCTACCTAATCCGGCACCAGAGAAGCAGCCTAACGGCGAAGGAAGATCAAGAACGTGAATTGGGAAGGTTTGAGGGCTTGAGGAAAGAGAGAAGAGTGGAGGCGATATGTTGAAGATGAAGGCGATCGTGATATCGATCGTGTTATTAAATAGAAACAATGTGAAAATAATTAAGGAATTAGTAATTAACTAATAAATATACCTATTTAGGGAGGAGAATTTATAACAATATTAAAAAACTTGAAATGATTTTAACAACAAGATTTAAATTTGAGAGTAAAAGATTAACGTTGTAAACTGTAGAAGGATCTAGATCGACATGTTGAAAGAATTAGCAATGTTATTTAAATACATAGTCAAAATAAGAGGGAAACTAGTAAGCTGTTAAGAAGGGATAAAGACAACTAATTATTTAAGAAAGAGATGATTCCAAGTTAAATAATTATTTACTAAATAAATGGATAAGTATGCGTGAAGATCGTGAAGAGTGGAACCATTTAGATATTTTGATATAATTCAGAAAGAATAGAGATATTTTCAGAAGAAGTAAAATTCAACTTGAGCTCTTGGATAACAAATACATTAATAATAACAACAACGACAACACCAATAACAATACTCACTTATTAAAAGTAGTAAAATCCGATTTGAACTTCAAAAACCCAGAATACGCAACAACATTACTAGACTTGGAAATAGGTGAATAAAATGTATATATATACTCTTATAATATCGGTGGAGTAAAGAAATTTAAGTTGCTGCAGGCGGTTTTAGGAATAGATGAATATTATATGTAGCTTCTCTGGGCCCTATTAATATCATTCCCGGTTATCTATATTATAGAATCATATCTATTCCATCTATATATATATTAATCCAATCCTATGCCAAGATTCACGGGTATTTCAACCACATTTAATTTTCGGTCTTGACATATACTTTCCTTATATTTACATTTTAATCCCAAAACTTTATAAGTAATATTAACTTATAAACTATAGTTTTAATATTAATTTTTCTAAATACCGAACAGACCCTTATACTTTTATAAATGATGAATTCGCCCATGTATAATTCGGTTTTACATATATATTTCATAAATTACATATTCACCCATAACTTTTATAAACTTCATATTTATGTCATAAATCATTTTAACCCAAAGTTTTTGGTCAACACTTTGACCAGACTTAATTCATAATTAATACTTTAATATACCAGAAAATACACATGTAATCTCGGTTATAACTCTAATCTTTCCAATAATTACAAAATAGCCCCATAACTTTATAAAATGCTATTTAAACACCTAAACACTTATTTAATTTTACCAAAATTCATAATATTAATTCCTACCTTATATTATACCATAAATATACCAAATTAACCCTTATGTTCTCGGCAATCATTTTTAGAACTCCAAACTTTTCAAAATTTACATTTTAGCCACATAACTTATTAAACTAGCCATTTAAATACTTGTAGTTATTTTTAATACTCCCAAAGTTTATAATATAAGCTAATATACTTATATATTTCAAAAATCACCAAATAACTCATTAAGCTCTCGGCTTTAATAAACATTTACCATATAGTTTTAAAACTTGATTTAAACTTTATAATAAATACATATAAATGTATATAAGCCATATAACACTTCTAAAAATTATGTTAATGACTTAGAATGCTTATAAACTCAAAATAGAACAAATAACTCTTGGACAATTCGGTTTAATAATATGTGTATCATATTTAATTTTTGTGACACAATTTTATACCTTAAGGTAATAATCTTACCTTATATGTTATAAATTATTTTCTTGACATTTTAATCCAATGTTTTTCGGCCTTAATATTCCTAAGGCTTCTACATAATTTTCTTACCAAGGTTTGAAGCTTAAATCAAACTTAAACTTAATAACCCTTAATTATTGAAACTTACTCCTTAAATCAAGACAATTCTTGTACTTGATTTCTCCTTGAATTCCAAGCTCTTCCAATGCTATTTTGATGAAGAGAATTCGACCTCCTTGAATATATTTAGGAGATCCATTTGTTAGACTTCTAACAAGGATTTATAAATAATATTTGGAGTAGTTTTACAAGAGTTTACCTTAGAAATTTAACAAGGTATTTTTGGTACACCTTGGGATGATTGTAGATCCAAGTTTCCTTCATGAAATAATGAAGAGAAAATAGATTTAGAAGCTTATAATTTTCGGTTATAGGTTAAGGAATTTACTTAGGATTTTCAACATGAAAATATACCTTAACTTGATCTTGTTGTTCCTTGTGTTGTTGTTGAACCTAGGAACCTCGTAGGAGCATTAAAGCTTGGCGATTTTAGCAAGGTTGCTAGGATGATTTCTTGCTTCAAGACTTAGTAGATTTAACTAGGAAATTTCATAGAAATGGTGTTAGAACTTAGAACACCATTAATGGAGCTTAGAAGCTCTAAGGAATTAACTATCAAATGAAGAAGAAAAGAGAGAGTTGGAGAAGCCTTACCAATCGGCCATGGAGTGGGCAAAGAAGAATGAAGCCTACGTAAGGTATTAGAAGAATGCAAATTGAGAGGATTCTTCTTTTGCTAATTTAATGTCAAATTTGACTAGTCTTTGTATTAGTTTATTCATTGATTATTGGCTCAATAAATGACCTCAATTCATGCTAGACTTTCGGCTGGTTGTCAAGGAATAATGAAGGCTTTGATTGATAATTGAAACTAGAAGACAAAGGTAAGGTAGGCTAGGTATTTCTTTGGCATTTTAAATGTTGATTTTGTCCTTGTTTTCCTCTTGATTGCTCACGGTAATATGGCTGTTTGGAGACTGATTTATTTGACAATTGGAGACATGCTCACATGCCTAGGTTGGTAGATATCTTAGTTTAATTTTTATAAGGCAAATTAAGCCTTCTTTTCCTTGTATAAATCGGCAATGTAGTGCTGTTTGGATGCACTTGATTTTTGTCTATATTTGACAATGAATTATGCTTAGTTAGGTAGTGTATTCTTTTGACTAGTTAATCAGCAATAATTCCCCCTTGTCCAAGCATGAAATCGGCAGCACATGAGGCTAGAACATGGTTGTTTTGTTTGTTTGCTTGCAACTTGTATAAAGTAGATTCTAGTCACTTATTTAATGTCATTACTTTTGTTTAACTTATTTCTTTGTTGTCTCTTGCTGGGAAATCGGTAATGGAGGTCTTATTTGACTGCAATTACTTGTTACATTATCATATAATACATGATAGGATGAGTCATTATCCATAAGGCAATTTTCTAAGCCAAAACTAGTCAAAATTGACTCTAAATGGCGCCCAACATGGAGATCAAATGGGACTGATTTTTAATTTTATTCCTGTCACACTATATTGTATTAAGACCATATTATAACATGTAATAGGTTCCAGCATTTATTTGGTACATTTATATTATGGTAAAAGATGAAAGTTCTAAGGTAAAAATGCTGATTTTAGGTACCTTTTTGACTCAACAATCGGCCCTACTTGTGCTATGAGTTTAGCACTGACATTAATTGATTTAGATGGTCAATTTATTCCCTTTTAATATTATCAACTCGTGGCTCCTCAAAAACTTCAAGGTAATTGCGTAAAACGCATTTTTGTGACACCCGAAGGTGCGTTTTTGTGCTTTAAGGATTTTCTGGAAAATAATTAGTCGCTATGAGTTACAAGTGTTTATTGACATTGTTTATAGTCAATAATAATATGTTAAGGTGTTACATTGAGTTATATGGGGTTATATCAACTCATAATTAAATTTCCGGGCTACCGGGACACTCCCGGGGCAAAAAGGAGCGTTAAGAAATTCGTCCGAGCACTTTGTTTATTTTTGAGAAATTAGCTCAAGCATCCTCTTTGGAATGATGAATATTAGTGATAGGAACTCTAAGAATGATTTATATTGGAGTTTGTGCCGCTTTGGTACCTCTCCGGGGCATTCCCAAGGGTTTATGGGGCCCTTAACGGGAACCTCCGAGCACTATGTGTTTGACTGAGGGTTTAGCTTGAGAACTTCATCTTAAATGTTCATTAAAGTGTTATGGTGCATCTAGAATGAAGTGTAATGCTTTACTTTATTTGATAGAGTATTTCCGGGACTTTCGGGCCTTAAGGGGCCCTTAAGGGAACTCCCGGGCATATTGTATTTTTACTCAGTTCTAACTGAGGACTTGTGTTTTAAAGGTAATAAAATGATCCTTGATTAACTTCATATGAGTTTTATAGCTTATATAACTTGGTTAGCTTAAGGTCGGGCTTTAACGCTCGTTTTTGACCTTAAGGAGTTTAGGTGCGTTTTAACGCCCAAGTGTTTATATACTTTCTTAGGGTTTAATAATCCCCTAAATAATACTTATTTATCATTATTTAATTATTTAAATTTTAGGGGTATTTCAATCAATCTCATACTTGATTGTTACTTTTAAGTCAGTCTCTTAAGTTCCACGATACTTAAACCCCCCCAAAGGATAAAGGTCCAAAGGGCGGACATCGGTTGAAGTGCACGATGTGGTGGACTTGTCCGAGCTGAGTAGCGTCAGCTGACTCAAGCGAGGACCTAGTTAAAGAGTGCTTTGGTGGACATTCGCTTGGGCCTAACAAGGACCAGGTACACCTTTGAGCGTGCACGTTGCCAAGGAGGCTTGGTGGTCACTTTAACAGCTTGGGTATGTGGTGCTCAATGTAGCCCCCTGGTTTACGAGTGCAAGTGGGTTCACTAGGCACAAAGCAACAAGGGGGAGGTCTCAATGGTTGTAGTTTTGTCACGATAGGTACAAAGGCCATAGAATATCAAAGGTGTCTTATGGTTCATCGTGAGTTGAGTTATGAAAAGGGTGAAAACAAAGTGCGATATAGCCTGCGTTCGCACACCTTAATGGCTTGTACTTATTGATGGTCCTTGAATGTTGCTTGCATCTTGAATAAGCACTAACAAGAAGAGGAATTGACCACATTTGGGCGAGCTTTAGCCGGCACGTTGGGTACCGGAGTAGAGGGAACCTACGAGATGGACTTTGAATCCTTTGTGATAAGATGTCGCTTCATGTGGAGTCCAAGGTTCTAGTTGAGTTATCTGATGTTGACCGGTGAGCGACTTCAACCCCACATGTTAGATGCTAGGGTAGAAGAAGCCCACTAGGCGAACTTGTATGTCCCCCGTGACATAGTGTCATCCTCCTATTTGAACCTTGGGTCCTGGTTAAGACATCAGAGGTTGGCCTTGAGGCATTTTTGATTCTAAGATGAATCAATGAAGTCGGTGATAGTCTAAGTGATACTGCTTTGATGCTAGTCAAGTTCATAAAGGCTTGATGGTTTGAAGAATGAGTGCGGACGCGTGAGTACTTAGGCCACCACACTTGAGACGGTATTGATTCAGTTAGACCTAGGATCTAACATTCATCCAAGATGGTCAGACCACATAAATCAAGAACATTTGAGGAACTTGTCATTGGGAGGAACAGATCTACATTTTAACTCTTAACCGGGCTAAATGGTTAGCTTAGCTTTGACCTAATTCACTGGTGACGTTCAATTGGTCACTAAACTTGATCCATATGGTTTTTTTGGAGCTTTGCTTCCGCACAAAAGTTTTTGGAATAAAGTTGGACACGACACCTACCATTAGGGGTGAGCATTCGATTATTCGATTCTACCCAAAAACCGAATTAGGAAAAAAGTTCAGTTTTCGGTTTTTTTCGGTTCTACCCGAATAACCGAATTTCAATCTGAGAACCGAAATAACCGAGAACCGAATAACTGAATTTTTTTAAGGTTGGAACTGAAAACCGAACCGAAAACCAAAATTTTTAATTCGGTTTTCAGTTAAAACCGAATTATAAGAAATTAACGAACTGTAAGATATAACCAAATTATAAGAAATAATTGAATTATAAAAAATAACCAAAATTGTAAAAAATAACCAATTTATAAAAAGGAACCGAACTAAAAAAAACCGAATTATAAAAAAGAATCGAATTAGCCAATATTTCCCATATATATAGGGTTCGTTTAGGGACAACTGCTGGGGTTGTTGTTGGGTCCTGCTGCTGGAAATTGAGAAGTTGTCTACTGATGGTTTTGCAGAAGCCGGTAGCTGTTAGTTTTAGTGTTTGGTAGGACGTCTACTGATGGTTTTAAAAAACAGAGACAATTGTTAAGTCATACTGTTAAAAAATTGAGAAGTTGTCTGCTAATGATTTTGCAAAAGCTGTCAGCTACTAGTTTTGGGTGTTTGATGGAACTTACTATTTTAGAAATTGAGAAAGTTGTTTGCTGCTGGAAACTGTTCCCCAAACGAGCTCATAATTCAATTATTCGGGTAAACCAAATTACCCAACCTTGGAACCGAAAACCGAACTGAATAATATTTCAATTCTACTCGAATAACCGAAATTTTTTTAAAACAGTTAAAATTTCAACTAAAAAAAGCGAAATAATTTCAGTTCTTAATAATAACCAAATAAAAGGAACCAAATGCTCATCCCTTCCTACCATTGAGATCTTTGGCTATAGTCTTGCAACTCAGCTAACGCATTGTTGCCAGAGAAAGAGCTCACCGTGGCTTCATTTGTCCAAAAATATAGAAAAGGGTTGAAACCCACACTTCGCGGCATAATATATACTCATAAATATAGAGCTATAGAAACATAGTCTCAACATCTTGTGCTGCGGTTGACTGAAAACAACAATCAAACAAAAATTGTTACAGTCCACCTCCTTTTTGCCACTTTAAGATCAAGTTCCGACATATGACAGTCCCATTCTATTGCGAACTAATTACATAAGATTCGAAAGTAACAATGGCACAACTTTACACATACATTACGCCATAAATGGTACGTAAAAGATGAGACGGGACAATGACTCTTCTAACTTGGTTGAGCGGGAATCATCGGGATTTATTCTCAAATTCACGTTTGATCTCAAGGGCTGCTCTTATTACGTTCCCTCTCGTGATAATCCCCACCTTTGAACAACCAAGAGACAAAATGGAAACCGTATCATCATGAGATTGTAAATTGTTAATCATATGAAATGCCTTCTGGAGCAAAGATGAAAAAAGTATCTCTTACCAGTTTGCCACTAGCATCCACCACAGGCAATCGGCGATATCTGGTCTCTAGCAGCAGTCTGTTAACGTTCAAAAAAACAATACTACACGTCATGTTCATCCCGCAACGGGCGACAGGAGAATAAGCAATCGAAAGGTACTCTCTTGTCCACATGATGGAGAAACTGAGACAAATATGCCATACAAGTTGCAGAAAACGGATAACCGAAATTTCTTCAAAACATTAATATACTCTTGATATCCATAATATCAAGCACTTGAACTATGCTCCGTCTCAAGTAGAATAAGCAAAAAGCAGCACTTTTGAGAAAACCAGAGGGGGGGGGGAGAGAAGAGAACCTTGCAGCATCCTCAAGATTAGTGGTCTCGCGGACAGCAACAGGCACCTGTGTCATTACATCCCCAATCACTTTCCCATTGGTTTTAGAAAGCAACTTCTGTATCTCGTTAAATACCTACAATTTTAACATAGCTATGAGACTCTTCACAACCACAAGTGCATCATCAAATTGTAAATTCACTGACTCAAATGTGTATTGCATACTTTCCATGTTCTGTCCACTTCAGGGAACATGCTTGCATCTGTCCGTGCACTACCTAAACACATGAAAAAACATCCAAACCGATCAAAAGGTCAATAAACTCTAGATTAAGCAGTCTTGCTTTTTGCATCACCATCAACCAATGTTCTTCCTCATAGTTTATGAATGTACAAAATTTAAATTGAGCATGATTAGTAATGCAATCACCTAGTGAATTAATCCTGCATCTAACGCTCTACAGAGATTTCATAGAAGGTTGTCAATCCTATCAACGTAGAACACCCAACCGATTTTTTTTTTCAGAAAACACTCTGGTAAGGAAACGACACCTTTGACAAAGCTCCCACCCATAACCAACTTAGAGATCTATATATATATATATAATTGTACAAGGCTTACAGAACTCATATTACCTGAAATAGAATCCAAAGCTAACAAGTCGTAATCTGAAACAACACCAACCTGTAAAGAAAATAGCAGTCAGATAGAAAAACAACAATATGAAGCAAAATTTTAGACGTCAGGAAAAGATAGAACTCATCTATGAAAATAACGAAAAACTCACTCCAAGAAGTCAATACAGAATTGAAAATAGAACTCACACAATCACAGGATCAACATCACAGAAACACCCTGAACCTATCATTAAGCGCATAACCAAATTATCTCATATAGACGAAATGATAAATGACCATATTACTAATACGGCATATCATAGATAGAGTCTACCACTAGATCCACAAGATGATACAATAAAGACCAACACTAGAACAGCATCCAAGACAGAACTCAGTATAGATCTAAATCTAATTTTAAGTCAAGTCAACGATAGTAGCTCATCAGATTCCCCATCATTCAGACAGCATATACCGAAATGAACTTGCATGTTAATCAGTTACAATCTTAAGAGGTGAATACACATGTTTTAAAAGGATCATGGTGTTCAAAACAATAACACTTGACAAGCTTACCAAGTTCCAATCATCATCAACCACGGGGAAACCAGTAATTCTGTTTTCCACAAGCTTTTCTAGGGCTGTAGAAGAAAAAGATTTTTTTTAAAAAAAACTAGGTGATATATAGAGATGAAAAACTTGCATGTAAAATGTAACATCTAGTACCTTCATCTACAGTAGTTGATGGTGTTACTACACGCAAATCCTCCTTTGTCGTCATGAAATCACCAACTGTATATGCTCCCCCTTTTGACTGCAACAGATACAATAATAAAAAGCAAAAGAATAGTTTAGGGACATTACAACGAGTAGGCACATACACCACACAGTTAATTACACAAAGAAAGTGGCAACTTTACAAAACTAGGAAGAAAGACGATGATCAAAAGAATTGTGGATTAAGGTAAAATTGAAAAGGAAGAGAAGACAATATGAGATTTAGAAAAGAAAGTTTCATTTGGAGTAGTTCGATTCTATTCTATTTAAAAGTCGTGTTGTCTTTATATGCATAACGCATGCACCAGCCTCAGTTGGACTTGGACATCATAGTCATTGAATTGTAACTCAGAGAAGGCAACATGGCAGATGCATTATGACAACACCTGAGCATCTTTCAATTAAGTTAAGAAACAAATTTGAAACAGAAACACACTGCCAAAGAAAATAGAAGAGCATATAAAGGTTTCAAGATACAGGGACTGCAGATACTTCATTCGAAGACAACCAGGATAGGCTATTCCCGTGTATTTTGTGAATTTCTGACACATCATATACATAGATACCTATAAAAGGGGAACATGTTTACATAAAACCATAATGCTACAGGTTTTCCCATGAGAAGAGCATTTTTTGGCAAAATCTTGAGGGTTGGCATAGCTATCTTGTAGCTATTATGGCAGCAATATAGACAACATGGGAATACAGAATGATATTAACCTATGCCACAAAGTGATGTAAATAGAAATATATGTAGAAAAGCGCACTTTTAAGAGTGTTAAGTAAACTTGGCCAGTCATCTGTCTTCAGAGATGACATAATATAAACAGGACATAGTTGGATACGAGAGAAACAATTACTGAAAAATGACACTGCATGCAGATTGTAAAAATAAAATTGGAACAGAAATACGAAAGCGTGATACTGCTACAAATCTTACAGTAATCTCATAGGTACACAAACACAGACTGCAGTAGTAAAGATAACAAAGGATCTTCATTACAGAAATTTTGGGTAGCTCTAAGCTTCAAAGCAGTTTATAAGTAGATGTACACATAGAAACTAAAAGTACTTTTAAGCTTCAGAGGTATTTCAAGCAGCACCTGTAACTGCACAAAATCTTATCCCCCTCTGCAAATGTGAAGCTTATTTTCCAAGACAATAATATAAACAAACAAACAAACAAACAAACAAAAACATTGTGCTGAAAAAAAAGGAAACATTCGAACACCGTTACTTGCAAAAACAAACAAGATTATCCTCCACATTTCAATAAACGGCAATGAAAAGGAGAACTAATAAAATATAAATTGACGCGGTGCGGGAGGATAATGTTGATAAAGGGATGGAAAGGAAGTGCTAGAGCAATGACTGAATCCAGGAGAGCAAACATCTACTAAAGTACTTAGCCTAGCATCACAGAAAAGAACAGGTCAGTATCAGGATTGCTGAAGGGGACAACAGGTTGTGCCCTTCACTAGCAACGATGACCACAACACTTTCCCAATTTCTCCGCACTTATGGAGGCACCTTTACCATCAAATCAGATCCCTATATATTTGGTTATTATTCACCAAATGCTTCCAGTGATCTATAGAATGGAAGGACAGCAATTATTCCACGGGGAATCCGGAAGCTCCACAACTTTTCTTATCTTAAATCTAGCAACCTAAATCAACGAAGTAACTTCATCCGACCCACAGAACATTCCAAGAGAATATTCAACACAGGAGGAAACAGTTTCTGACAAAGGAGAGAAATTCCAATACTTCTCTGCTTCTATACAAAATTCTCATCAATTCAAGTGAAGCCTAACCAAACTAAAGAATGGAGCTACTTACCGTAGAATAGACCGTAAAAGTTGTGTCGGCGGCAGAAACAGGCAAGGGTCTGCGAATCCTCGGACCGGCACCGGAAGGTACGCGTAAGCTGTCGCCCGCGGCGGCGGGATTGCAGCACGGAGGAGACAGAAAATTAAGGCTTGGAACTTGGCGGGGGAAACTGGCGGTAAAGGATGTGGTGGTGGCGGAAGCCACGAAGTGGGAGACTCTTAGCGACGAAGAGATTGGCTCCCGGAGAAGAGTTAACCCCATTGGTTCCAAGTCTTGACTGCAATTCCGTGCACTCTTTCTGACACACCAAAAATCGTAGGCAGAATGTCGTTCGCTCTCGACGCCGATGGGTGCGCCGAAGCGAGAGAGGAACAAAAAGGTAGTAAAATAAAGAGGAGGATGTTCAACCAAGCACGAAAGAGGGACATGAGATAATAAAATATCTGTCGTCTCAAGTAGTATATTCTCGTGTCTCACCGTTCTCTCGCTTTTCCTCCAACTAAAGTGTACTTAAATTAGGGTGCGGCTCACCGCCGAGTAATTTAATTTCTCTTCAAGGAGAGGTGCTCTAGCTGTTTCTTCATTTTGTTTATCCAGCTTAAAACCTAGGCATGGTGGTTATGGGATATGAGCTTTGCCATTATTAAGTATTGCATATGGGAATAGGGCTAGTTTGTTAACCATTCGTCTTCCTCCTTAACTTAAATATGCATGTACCAATGGATGACTTGGTCTCACCATATACGGAGCTAGTGCTTATGAAAAAGGAGGGTGAGACTACAATTTTGGATGACCTGATAGACAATAATCAAGGTCTTCCCTTTGATCAATGTCTTCTCAACAAATTATTCTCTGTCAAAAGCACGGATGTTAGATCAATAGAGAGTACGATGGATCAGGGGCGGACCCAGAGATTCAATGTTATGGGGTCATTGACAAATAAAAATTTCTATAGTTAATTTTTATGACATTTATGGGGTCACCAAGATATAAAATATCTACTATTTTATAAAAAAGCTACATTAAAACTTACTATAATTAATTTTTTTTACAAAAGTCATGGGGTCACGTGACCCCACGTGCACCCCCTTCGGTCCGCCCCTGTGATGGATAGAGTATGACAGATGAATAGTGAGTTAAAGGTTCGAATGGCCAGTAATAACATATTTCCTTTTTAGATGGACAATATGGTGCATGCAATTTTGAATAGATGCTCATGGTCATTTGATGGTTTGCTTTTGGTTTTCTAAAAAATTGATAAGAGGATGGCCCCGATAGACCATGTATTTAGTCACTTTTCAATCTGGGTTCGGGTACGCGATGCCCCCTTTCTCCTTTAGCATAAAGAATTTGTGAAGAGACTAAGTACTCGATTTGGAGATTTTTTGGAGTATGGTGAAGATGATGGCCAAATTGGTGGAGAGTTTATGAAGATCAAGGTTTTATGGGACATCAACCGGCCAGTCTTAAGGTGTACAACTATCTCGATGGGTGGAGTTGAGTCCGTTCTACACGTCAACTATGAAAGACCACCACCCATTTGCTTTCATTGTGGTTTGTTCTTCCATGAAACTAAGGATTGCATTGATCAAACAGAATCTACTGCGAAAAAAGTTGCGAGTATCTACCCCTATGGTCCTTGGCTGCGAACATTAGGGATTCGTTTTGGGAGGAAGGTTTCCTTTGAGGAAGATAACGATGCTTGGAAGCATATTTGTGGGCTTATAGGAAATAAGCTAGTTGATGTTGCTAGTCCATATGTGGTGAATCATTATGGGCCCAATCACGGAGTATCAAAGAAGGAGTAGACATTCCATAGGTGGATGTAGATGGTGTCACAGGCTTGGATGTATCAATACCGGATGAATGTGACGTCTCAATGAAAGTGAAGAAACTTCTGGAGGTGGAGAGTGGTAGGAAGCGCAATTACAACCGTAACGTCATGGAGAGCACTCTTGAGGAGGTTTGGACCTCTCCTAAGATTGAACCTTCTGTGAAAAGGGCAAGAAGGCCCAGGTAAGTTATGACCAATGTCTAGTTGTTGATCTGGCTCATATGAAGGAGCCGTAACCAGTTGTAGATGAGTCACAAGAAGGTGAGGCAACCCCTGGTCGGTTTGGGGGTTAGCTAGGAAAAATGAGCCTAGGGCTCAAATGGTTGCTGGATTAGTAGGGGTTCTTTGCAACCATATTGTTTTTGCTCTCTACTTTTTTTTACCTTACTAGGTGTAACATTAGTAGGGCTGGGGGTGTCTCCTTTAGTTAGTCAGAGTAATTCCTTTTGCGGCAAGGTAATAAGATTGGTAGATAGATTATCTGATGTTAGTGTTATTTTTTTTCTCTTTTGAGGCATGATGCTCTGCTACTCTTGAACTTTTTTATTAGGTTGTTGTTTATGTTGGGGTGGACGAGCTAGAAACGCTACCGGTATCTTTAGTCAGTGAGAATTGCGTATACTTTTGCAGGTGTTATTCAGGTACAATTTCGTGGTTATGCCACTTCCGATCATGCCATCAGATTAAGCTTGGTATTAGTAGGGGTTGCTATGTGGACTTATGTATCTTTCTATCTATAAGTAAGTAAAGGTTGGTTTTCTTCGATAAAATTAGGGTGCGGCCCATATGTCATGGGAAAAATTTGCTGGACTGTTGCATCTATTAAAACGATGAGTTGTCTTACTTTTTATCCCATCTTTTTATCTCCGCTCCAGCCCTGTGTCGTCTTCGTGTGACCAATTTTCAGATAGATTTCTCTTCCAAATATCCAGCCTTTACCTAGTGTCAGATTTACGATTTTCTCTTCCAATATCCTCATCCACGATTTTATCTTCCAATCTCCTTTTTTTCTGTTTTCATTTAATGTTTTCAAATTCTGCGAGAAACACCGCCAAAAGTTGAGCTTGACGACGACAAGTACACCATTAGACGAGGACTACAACAACCAAATTTGGGAATAGTTCTTCACATCTCCAAGTAAACTGCTAGTTGTTTCATCTCCTTCAATCATTGCTTTTTTACACTGATTCAATTTAAAGTTGTTGGTTATTTGTGGTTCGGTGAGTATATAATTTAAGGATTTGAGTCACCAGTCTCTTGAAATTATACTCAGATATTCTTAGAATTCTTGTATATAGGAACACATGTGTAATGCGAGAGAGTAGTGTTTGAGAGTTTGAATAAATGTAGAACCTTTGATTGTATTGAACGTATTGAATGAATCATAAGTACAAGCTTGTCTATCTGTTTATATAATCAAAACAGAGATAAAAACTACCTAGAAGATAAAAACTGATAAAGAAATAAAATCCCTAAGATAAAGGGAATCTAAACTACCAAAACAGAATAAACTTAATAATGAAACAACTCAAATAACAATAATATCAAGGTGACGGGCTGGGCTAGTGGCCCAACTCCAATACCCCCCCGCAGCCGTAGGTAACCTGGTTTAGCAAGGCTTGTCAGGAGAGACAGCCCGCATACCCATGCGTGATAGCTGATGCTGATATCTTGTCCCTGGTAAAACTTTGGTCAACATGTCTGCTAACTGAGTGGAAGAATGTGTATAAGAGATCTTAACAAGACCCCGTTGTATCTGTTCGCGGACAAAGTGACAATCTATTTCTATGTGCTTGGTGCGTTCATGGAATACCAGATTACGGGCAATATGAATCGCAGACTGATTATCACATTTGATTGGTACCGGTTCGATGCCCTCGACACCAAGTTCAGACAGTAACCGAGTGAGCCAAGTGAGTTCTACTGTAACGCGTCGAAGAGAACGATATTCTGCTTCGGCACTGGAGAGTGAGACAAACCCTGTTTCTTAGTTTTCCAAGAGATAGGACTGTGCCCGAGGAAAATGTAATAACCAGACACAAATTTCCTAGTATTCGGACAAGCGGCCCAATCGGAGTCACAATAAGCAACAAGCTTTAATGGTGGAGACTGCTGGTGAGCAAGAACAAGACCATAATTAATCGTCCCTCGTATGTAACAAAGTGCATGTAATGCAGCCTCCATATGAACCTCAGTTGGTGCTTGCATGAACTGACTCAGATTCTGAACTGTGAAACTAATATCCGGGCGAGTGTTAGACAGGTAATTGAGTTTGCCGACAAGTCTTCTATAGATAGTAGGATCTGGGAGATAATTACCCTCATCTGCTAACAAAGGCTTTCCAACGATCATGGGCCCCTGCGCAATGCGCCGCTTATGACACTCAAACTCCTCTATAAGATCCAAGCAGTATTGTCGTTGAGATAAAACATATCCTCCTTCAGTAGGAAGGAACTCAATACCCAAGAAAAAACGTAGAGACCCCAAATCCTTGATCTTGAAGTTGAGATCTAAAGCGCTTTTGATATGATCAACCTCTTCTTGACACACTCCCACAACAAGTATATCATCCACATAGACCGCAACAAAAATTCTACCTCTTAAAGTATCTTTGTAGAAAAGAGAATAATCATTTTTGGACTGCTGAAAATCCAGAGTATGAAGAAAACTTGCCAATTTGGAAAACCACTGTCGAGACGCTTGCTTAAGACCATATAAGGACTTCTTCAACAGACAAGCTTTATTTCTTCCTTCTACTTCAAGTCCATCAGGGAGACGCATGTAAACTTCTTCATCCAAATCCCCATGTAGGAAAGCATTATTCACATCCAACTGATTGATCACCCATCCTTTGCTTAGAGCAACAACAATGAGAGCACGTATGGTGGTAAGCTTAACAACTGGGGAAAAAGTTTCTGTGTAGTCCAGACCATGACGCTGTGTGAAACCCTTAGCCACTAATCTGGCTTTATACCTCTCGAGAGTTCCATCAGACTTAAGCTTCACTTTATAGACCCACTTACACCCTACCACCTTTTTCCCTCGTGGCAAATCGACAACCTTCCATGTCATATTATTCTCCAGAGCTTGCAACTCCTCATTCATAGCCTTTCGCCAATGCGCATGTTTAGATGCCTCCTTATAAGTCGGAGGCTCCTTCATATCTACGTGCGCGCCCACCTGAGAGCTGGATAGCAAGGCTATACTAGTATCCGGTGTAAGCTGTGTGAGGGTCTCACATCCATGAATAAGACCACCAGGAAAAGCATCTTTCCTGTAAACTCTGTCATCAAGCAGTTCCTGAAAAACATTGTGGCAGACATAATCCTGTAGGTAGCTGGGTCTGTGAGTTTCCCTGCTAGACCGATGAATCTGTACATCTTGTTCCGTGTTGTCAGTCTGCACGGGTGTAACACTGGAAGATGTAGACTCCCGTGTGTCATCATCAAAAAGAACAGGAGATACATCACAAGGAGGAAGGTTATGTGAAGGAAATTTGGTATGTGTATCATCGGCATAAGGAAACCTATCCGTATGAAATCGTACATCTCTGCAAACTTCTACCACCTGAGATTGTAGACTTAAAACCTTGTGCCCTTTCTTTCTTGGTGCTTCACCAAGGTAAACACAAGCCTCTCCTCTGGGACTGAACTTACTGTCTTTGTGATGCACAAACGTTTTGTAACATAAACAGCCAAAAGTCTTGATATTATCATAGACAACCTTGTTCCCATGTAAAGCTTCAAAAGGAGTTTTCCCTCCGAGTACCTTGGAAGGCAGCCTATTGATCAAATATGCAGCATGCAATATACACTCTCCCCAGAAAATAAGAGGAACATTGGACTGAAAATATAGAGCTCTGGCAGTCTCAAGTAGATACCTGTGCTTTCGTTCTACCACCGCATTTTGCTGAGGCGTATGAGCACAAGTTGTCTGATGTAGAATTCCATTCATAGAAAAATAAGAATTCCCTTCATTAGAACTGCCAAGCTCTTTTGCGTTATCTGATCGAACAACTTTGATTTTGGTGTCAAACTGCCGCTCCACCATAGCAATAAAACTAACAAGTGTTTCCCAAGCCATACCCTTTTGTTTTATAAGATGCACCCAAGTCGTCCTTGTAAAGTCATCCACAAAACAGACAAAGTACCGGTAACCATTGTAAGTTTCAACCTTGAAAGGACCCCATACATCGACATGGATCATTTCGAAAGCTCGCTCAGTTTTAATAAACGAATCATCAAACGGTAACCTCCGAGCTATGCTTTTATAACATATATCACAAGCATAGTTGGAACGGAAATCTGACTGCTTTATTAAACCCATTGTAACAAGTTTTCTGTAGGGTACATGTCCAAGTTTAAAATGTAAAGCTCTAGCTTTAGCTGAAACAAAAAAACCGTGACTGATTTCTAAGCCTACTGCCTCATTACAAGCCAAATTCTGGCCCAACACTTCCTGGCCCACCGTCTTCTGGTTAGTAGACTGCTCCGCCTTCGGAGTGACACGGCCCAATTCTCCATCAGCCCTGGTCGTTGCGCCCAACTCCAGAACATACAAGCCGTGTCGCCCCCGTCCAAACGCCTCAGTCATCCCCGTCGACGGGTCCTGAAGAAAACAAAACTCACCACGAAATGTCAAAGCACAATCACGATTCTTTGTCAATTTCCTCACAGAAAGCAAGTTGAACTGGAATTCGGGCACATAAAGGACATCCGTGAGCAATAATCGGTTCGAAACCCTAACACTTCTTATTTGTTTCACGCTATGAGGCCGTCCGTCCGGTAAGATTATATTTTTTCCAATTCGCAAGGGTTTTAGGGTTTCGAATTTCGCTTTGTCTCTAGAAATATGATCCGTTGATCCCGAATCGATTATCCAACTACCGTCAAATAAGATACGAGAACTAGTAAGGCAAAGCTTTTCGTGATAGATTTGATTACCTGAAAAGTTGCTATAGCTTAGCTCTTCTGATTTTGTCGATGGTGTTGCACTGGTAGCATTGCGAATCATCTCTGATAGTTGTTGCATCTGTTTAGCTGTAAACCCACTGTCGGAAGTTGACTGTTCTTGTTCTTCTGTGTTGACGTTGTGTGCAAAAACCTTTTTCCTGCAGGAGAGAACATTCTCCTTCCCATGGAGATGAAAACAATCGGCTTCAATATGACCATTCTTCTTGCAATACCCGCAAAACAACTTCTGGTAACAGTTCTCTCCCAAATGTCCACTCTTTTTACAGTAAGAACAAACTAATCTTTCTGCCCTTTTCTTATCTGTGTCGATTCTAGGGTTTTGTGTTCTTGTACTTGCTGTCTGTGGTGGTCTGTGACTGTAAAAGGATGTTGCATCTTCATTTGAGGTTTGCCCTCCTCTCTGTTCTTCCTCCTGCATTACCAAAGAGAAGGCTTTCTCCACATCTGGTGGGTTTTCCATGGCTAATATCTGTCCTCTGATGGATAAGTATTTTCGGTTGAGACCCATCAGAAACTGAACAAGCCTATCACTTTCAATTGCCTCTTTTATTGACTTGTTTACATTACAAGTACAATTGCCACAGGAACATCGTTGTACTGGTTTAGCCTGCTCTAGCTGCCCCCATACTGTTTTTAATTTGTTGAAATATTCTGCTACAGATAATTCATTCTGCTTGACTTCTGCTAATTCCCTTTTTAAAGCATGTATAACAGCAAGGTTAGAATGTTCATACCTGCGTGAAAGAGTATCCCATATTTCTTTGGGATCATCTAGATATCGCACACTCTGCAAGACAGTGCCTCCAAGTGAGTTTTTAATCCATCTTACAACCAGCGAATTGGCCCTTTCCCAAGAAGCATATCTGATATCATCAGTTTCGTCTGGCTTCTTTACCTTGCCTGTAACAAAACTGTATTTATTCTTGGTTTTCAGGGCTGTGACCATGTCGAATCTCCATCCCAGAAAATCTGTGCCTTCAAACTTCTGGACGAGATTCAATGCCGGGTTCTCTGCTGCATGAACAAAGATAGGGTCGTTGACGTCAATGGAGGAACTCCCAACTGCTGCAGGAGGATCCATCTCATTCTTCCCTTTCCCTGATTTCTCTGTCATTGCCGCAAGTGATATAGAATTTCCTAAAGCTCTGATACCATCTTAGAATTCTTGTATATAGGAACACATGTGTAATGCGAGAGAGTAGTGTTTGAGAGTTTGAATAAATGTAGAACCTTTGATTATATTGAACGTATTGAATGAATAAGTACAAGCTTGTCTATCTGTTTATATAATCAAAACAGAGATAAAAACTACCTAGAAGATAAAAACTGATAAAGAAATAAAATCCCTAAGATAAAGGGAATCTAAACTACCAAAACAGAATAAACTTAATAATGAAACAACTCAAATAACAATAATATCAAGGTGACGGGCTGGGCTAGTGGCCCAACTCCAATAGATATAGTGTTAGGATTCTGGATTCTGAGTTAGGATTTTGGATTTTGTTACTTCTCTTCTTATTGTCATTTCTATATAGAAATTTGGCTTAGCTCTACAACTGGATTTAGCACCAGAGCTATATGTCTATTCTACAAAGTTAATTCATATTCTAGTCTTAGAAGCCATATATCCATCATTACTTCTCTTCTTTTTGCCATTGCTTCTCTGCAATTTGAGTTAGTTCTATTCATCCAAAGGGATTGATATTCATCAATTGTTCTTCATATGATTTTTAATTCAATCAAACATCGATGGCAACCATGAGCGCCACCATTAGGCTCGTATATCCCATTGGTCTATAGTGATTGTTGGTACGATGTAATTTGCCCCACCTTAACCATGTTAAGAGAACTCATCATGTTTCCATCTTCCCGGCCACATGTACCCTGGAGTTGGATCCGGCATAGAAAGAGCTGAATTCTTGCAGCCAAGGTCCTGATCCCGCGAAGACCAAGTCTTCCTTTAACCGGCTGGATTCAACCCGCACTTCATCGACACTTAACCCTGACACCGGGAAAGCACTCATGACCTAGCACACGCGTCTCTGACATGTCCATCACTCACATCAAACAACCCGTCATTACCAACTCAGACTCCTCATCATTACCAACTCGGACACCCCGTCATTACCAACTCAGACACCCCTCTGACACATCATTAATACCATATTCTTTTCATGATTAAAGATCAACCAAGCAAGGAAGGAAGCTTCATCCCTGTCAGAGCCATCCTGCATTACGTCAGCCCTATCCTAAGTGAATACAACCAACATCACCAATCCGGACTGAAGACAAGCAGCAAGCCGGGAAGGCAAGCCAACCGCTTGTCTTCTTCCCTATAAATAACAATCAATGCCTCATCTATTAAGAGGCACACACTTGCACTCTCTCTCCTCACCTATATTCTCCCAGTCTTACTAAGAACATCTGTCAACCTCCCGTGGACTAAATCATTCATGATCGAACCACATAAACCTTTATGTCTCTCGCGTTATCACTAACTATAACTCATAAGTTCTATACATCTCACCCTCAAAGAGTTATCTAAACCCCTAATCAAAATTACATTCCAGCAGTTGGCACCATCTGTGGGCATCTCCTCACCATCACTACAAACCCCCTACCACTATGAGGTAGAAAAACCAGAAGGAGCGCCCTTTAAGCAAGAACTCAACCACCAGAGGAAGAAAAAACTCCCTATGAGGAACATACGACATCCTCCGATCACACCAACAACACTAGCCAACAAGTGGTCCCCGTGGAAAAGTTTACGGCCCTACAACAACAAATGGCCGACCTCATTGAACGCTTCTCCCATCAGCAAGAAGCGACAGACGCAAACAGGGGAAAGGTGAAGGACCACAATCCCTTCTTCAACGAAGCGAACCAAACTTCACTTCCTACCAACTTTGCTAAGAACATCCCCAACTAAATGGCTCAGGGGACCCCGTTGAGCACCTAGCATGCTTCAAATACACCATGATGAAATACCCGTAAAAATATAAAATATATATACTATTAATCTGTATACATTGTAAATCGTTAAGTGCCTTTCTTTTTAGTTGTTAAATCAACATTTATATTTAACGTCTTGCGATGTTATTGATTATAATTATTATTTTGTTTGTTAAGGTTTGATAATTTTAATATGGTGCTAATCAAACATACTTTGTCATAGTAGCCATTTTATCACTATACAGACTTTCAAAAGATTAATAAATATATATATATATATATATATATATATATATATATATTATATATATATATATCTTATATATATTATTTTGATAGAATGTATATTTATGTTTTCGGAAAAATAAAATGTCTATTTAAAAATATTGATTTGTGGTCCATTACCTTACTTTAACACTGCGGATTTGGTTTTATTTTTCCGCTGTAATCATATGATCAATTGGTCCTATTGTCGGACATAACGCTTATGTTCCTTCTCTCCGTTGCGGAATTATTTCTCTAAGTATTTATATGTTATATTTTGATAGATATTGGGTGTTAAATGAATACCCATATAATCGGGGTAATTAGTTATTCAGTGTGTAAGCTAAATATTATATTCTATTTATTTAGTGACATTCTATTTAATTTAGTAAGGTATAACAATACTAATTGTGGTGGGTTTTATCGTTAATCTAGCTAGATTGGAATTCAATGTTCAGTTTATTTATTTTAAAGGGTACATTGGTAATAAGACAATAGAATAAGAAAACCCTAGTAGCCAGTTTATTTCGTCCACAACGGCTCTTCTATTTATTTCAATCAGATTTACGTTTCCTATTCTTTCATGGTAGCCGATTATTTTCTCTAGCAAACTGATCCCACCCTAAACATCTACTCTCTGTCATATACTCAATCCTGTCTTGAGATTATTCCATTCTCAAATTCATTGCCTTTCTCTCAAATTCACCATCTCTGCCTTAATTGCGCTCCGTTCGAGATCTGCCGTAGCAAAGACCATGTTCCCTTCCTTTCATTTTGGTGTACGAGATTGAGATGATCAAGTATATGCACCGTTCAATAGCAGCACAAGCTTGGTATCTGCGTGTTTTCCTACTCCACATCAGAATTAAACTGATACTCCATCGTTGGTCGTCAACAGGTAATGCTTGGATAATTGGATTTTATACATATAGATTAGTGAGATTGATTATAGGAGGGCTTGAATGGTGATTAATTGATAATGATTGCTGCACCAACACATTCCTTTCTCTCTTATCCGTGCAAAACAAAGAGCATCATCTTATTACTTAGATGTAGCATTAATATGCCGTGCATTATCTGCCTAATCATTAGACATTAATTGCCAAAACATCAAAAAGAAAATATCAGCCAGTTCGTAACAGTCCAAGCACTTGAGTAGATATATATGACATCATGATTAGTGTATTCTATATAGATATATAAAGAGTGTGCGGATTCAGATTAAGTGTGTGCGTGTATATATGTATACAATAAGATAGATCAGTATATTAATTAGTAGTGAGTGAGTGCGGTTTGTTATGTAGTGTTAATTAACATTGTTAACATACTCATTAAAATTAGTCACGGTATAATATAAGAAGGTAATACTTAGATTAGCAGATTACTATATAGGTATACATGTGGTAATCATCACCAATTAGTAAGTGAATTGGTAGATGCGTATTTATGAGATAGAGTACTATATTATTTGTACAAAGAAGAAATCGGAGCATGTGTGTGTGTATGGTTTAACTTCTATTCTAATGTTACTAATGAGCATGAAAATGGTAGTACGAAGTTCAATTACGGTGTGATTTTATAGACTATTGGTTGTGTGTGCATTATTGAATAAACGTGTATGTTGAGTGTATTCGGACAAGTATAAAAGTATATATATAAATATTGATAGTAAGGTATAGGTTTGACAGAGGATTTGATTAACTCTAATGTTGTTATCGTAAATATTTGTGATCGTCGTGGATATTCAAAAGTAAAAATGAGTGTAGAATAAGTGTATTTATTATTTTATTAAATAACACGATTAATTATATAAAGTGGTCGGTGGTGACATGATTATTTGTATTTTAATTATTAGATGTTGAGATACCTTGGGGTATCATTGGGTGACTAGTTTGGAAGATCTTGTCTACTATCGTGCTAGCGATTGATTACGGTGCATTGTTGTGAATGTTTGCTTAAGCGAGGATTCCAGGTAAACCTTGTGTTCACCTATCTTTACTTTGTGATTGTGTGTGCTATTTTGACACTGGTTGTATTGGTTGAGATTGTTAAATTATGCTTATACGATATTGATGGTGTGGAATGATTTGAGAACTTTGATATTACATATGTGGCTATTTTATTCTGGAATTGATGGGAGACTTTGGAATTGGAAAAGGCCTTTGGATAATTTATACATATATATATATTATATTCGCGCTGTTGAGTCTCAGACCGCAGCTAAGCTCTATGATCTACTCCATTAGTCGGTAAACTTTTGGGGGGTGTGCACACTTAAGGACTTAGAGTGAGGGTGAACTGGATCGGTCCTAACTCTGTTGTGGTACCAATTATTGGAATTTGTGAATTGTGGAACTTTGGTGACTCCCGTCATTCCAAAATTGGTTGTGATATTGTTGATTGTTGATTGAGATTGTTGTAATGTTATTGTTTGATTAGTTATGTGGCTATTGATGTCTATTATAATCAAATGGGTTTTCAAAATGTATTTGACAAGGTGTTGCAGGGTTTACTCAGTTTCTCTGATTTGCGCGGTCTTTTCTTGTGTGTTGTTATGTTTTCTGACCGCAGGTAATGAAGCTGATCTGGATGTAAAGCGTGAGAGTTGGGTTTGGGAATTGACATAGACTTCACCTCAATTCATTTAAATTATTTAGATGGTTGTAGCTTTGCATCGAAGGTTTGAAATTTAGTTTGAGATGTAATTACTTTTTATCTTCATTATTTTCTAGTTAAGGTTGAAGTTTTTGTATTTAGCCTTAGCACTCACTAGGTTAGTGAGTGTGGCGGCAACACCCTATTCGGTTTTGATTTCCGCTGCTAAGTAGGTGACAGGAAAAAAATTGGTTTTAATTTCTATTTCAACCTTAATAATATACCGGCTAGTTTTGGGGGTGTTACAATGACCACTGACCACATTGATAGCCACGCTCAGTGCCGCCTTTTTCAATCTTCTCTATCGGGGTGAGCATTCACATGGTTCACACACCGACCAAACTAGTCATCAAGAGTTTCAAGGAGCTTGGACATCTGTTCTATCACACTTTGCGGCCAAGAGAAGGACCAAGAAGACATCTTCCGATCTCATAGGCATGCGGCAATGCCCGAACTAAGATGTCAAGGAGTACACCAAGTGATTTCACAAAGCTGCTACAAAGGTTGATGAACATGAGGACTCGGTTATGGTCTCTACTTACGACTACGACTTTGTGGAGATCAAATTCATATGAGAACTAGCCATGACAGCCCCTAGGTCTTACGATGAGCTAATTACCCAGCCGAGACTAGATCTAAGGAGGAAAAGTTATATGCATAGCCCGAGAACTGGCCAAGTCGACCAATAGCTACATTTTTGATGATGAGCCCATCAAGAAGATGAGAAAGCAAAGAGGCTATTGTGAGAACCAGGACTCCGAATACCATACCGGAGGGGCCACAACTGGAGTCATAACTCTAGGTCCCAGAACCGGTCTTTTTGTAAGCTCGGTACTTCCTAAGCTCGGTACTTCCAATCATCAGAGCGATACTTCGCTCTGATACCACTTTTTGTAACACCCCAACTACAAACACAACACTTAACAATGATTACAACGGAGTTACAACTCAACATTTAACTTAATCGTTTGGTGTTACACGCCGTTAGCCACCCACGTGGCTAACAAGGCTAATACTTGTACAATGTATCGGTCTGATGGACCAGATTCCCGAGCACTTACATATTACAAAGCCATTCCATTTCTAAACAATCAAGTACAATTATATTCCACCTGTACCAAGTATTTACAACCTATTGCCGATAACAATTTCGGTCTTACTACACTTACAAATACATAAGTAAATTAAATAACTACCCATGCATAAATAGCCACCCCGTTCTACTTTCGAACGGCTGCCAGCTCCATTGTACCTAAAATAAAAAGGGTGGCCCCAAAGGGGCTCAACACCTTTGGTGTTATGGTAATCGTGCAGCCCGCATACTACCGGGCCACGCACAACTAATTATCGTCTAAGCATGTGGTTGATTATACTTAAATCATGCATGGTAACTATAAACAAATATCATGCTTATAAATCAACACATATCCAATCAATAGGATACAAGCATAAGGTTAACACACCAACACTTGTTAGATCACATTATTGTGTTCCTTGACCCTTGAGGGTTTCTACCTTAATGGAGCTAATTCCTTATTAGACGACACTTACCCATTTAATCAGGTTAAACTTAAATTCTTCTTATAATAACGTGGGGTTGATATCTGTGATCATCGTACTCAACATAACAACACACATTACCCATTAACATACACACAACATAACTCGGGAAGAGTCACGTGAGGACTCGTACCGAAATGAGAGTTATCTCATTAGAGCCTAGAAAATCTCTCTATTCCCATGGTGAGCCCGTTACACAATAACTTACTGTTCTTCTTAGAGAACGTATAATTTACTTAAAATGTGTCGGATATAATATAGTTCCGAACAAACCGTACACATTTACTTAACTTAGATGTGTCGGTCATAATGTAGACCCGAGCACACCATACACTAACTTACTTAGATGTGTCGGTGAAATACCCCGAACTTAAATATAGTGATTAAAATTATTCTAATACGTATTTAAGGGCCTAATAACACCTAAGTAATGTTGGAAAGGAAAAATAAATCCAAAAGAAATAAAGAAACGCTTTAAAAGCGAAAAACACTAAATAAGCGTTAAATAACCATAGGAGGTATGAGAACTCGGTTAGCGTATTATATGGATTCCTAGGGCTTAATAAGGTCAAAATGATATATGGGAACAACTCCCGAAGAAAACGGATCCAAATAATGCATTAAAACGCTAATAGAGCTTTAGCGCATGTTTTTTGAGAAAACCCGAAAATGTGACTTTGAGTGGTCAAACGAACCCGTAAAAAATTATAAATCATTAAATAACAATAATTAAGCATTAATGGAAGCTTAATAACCAATAAAATTAAAGAACAAGAAAATTCTGGAAAATAGGACCGGTTAGTGAATAGTACCTAAACCGGGTAAATTAACGAGCTTTTCTGTAAAAGATGAAAAACACTCCAACTAGTAATAATGTGGGGGCCGGTTTTTAGGAATTAAATTAACCCCTCTCACACACACTCACACAACTAACAAATAAATAAGTCAAAAAGTAAAAAGCAAAAATAAAGTACAAAAGTGAGGGGGATATTCTCTCACCTCTACTCCCCCTCTCTCTCTCACGTTCTACTCCCTCCAACCTGACTTCTTCTTCCTCCTCCCGAGCAGCCATGGCGATTTTACAACCCTCACACATCCCTCCTCTTCTCTCCTCTTGTTGAAGGTTCAATCCTTCTCCAAATGCAACACAAATTACACCATTGAATTCCCCTTGCAAAGGAGATCATCTTCCTCCTTTAAAAAATCGAAAACACCCATTTTCATCTACATGGGTATTCTCCATTTGAAGGTTTGAGACCACCATTGGAAGCACCTTCATCTCCTTATTATTTTGAGGTAAAAATAATCTTGAAAACTCATCTCTTTCTAACCCTTGTTGGCAAAACGAAAATTCACGTTGAACCCTTGTCTTGTTCCTTGTATTCCAGCCAATTTTGGCTTCTTCCATGGGCTAGAAACCTCACTCTCTTGCTAACCAAAGACCTCACTCATTGGTTGGAAGGTAATGCTCTTTCTAAACCCTAAAACATCTAAATTCTAGGGTTAGTTAAGAATGAATACTAAGTTAGAATTTGTGTATTGGTATGGGTGTAGCATTGGAGTGTGGACTCCATTTGAAACCGAGAACAAGAAGGAAAGGAAGGAAAAGAAAGAAGAAAGGAAGAGAAGGGGAAGAAAGAACGAGAAACTAAAATCACAAGGTAAATGCCTTACCTTGAGCTAGATTTGTGTGGTGTAGTGTAACAGTTTTGAGTATTGGAAATGAGTAGTGTATATGGGAATGAGTAATAAGTATGTTGTAGTATAATGAGGAAAGGTAATGTAACAGTTTTGAAGGTTTTAAATGATGTTTAAAAGCTTGGGAAAACTTTGGGTAATGGATATGTATGTGCAGGAAATTGTCGTGTAGTAGTGAAGTTGGAATGTGAGTACTAATGTCTTGAATAAACAGGTTGTATGAATGAGCATTTGTGAGCTGATATGTATGTGGGCAATGTTAAAAATATAGGGGAACCTCTGCCCAAATTTGTATGGAAATTGGAGGACTTAGATGTGGAAGAAGAAGGAATAACCTAGGTAGTGACTAGGTGTATTTGGGAAGCTTATGTGAGCAGTTTTAGTAGTTTGAAAACAGATTGGGAAAGATTTAAGTAATGGGAAGAACTAGAGTGGTAAGAGAAGGTATTTAGAATGCTAGGAGTAGCAATGGTGGAGGGGGGTATTGAATGGTAAAGGAGGAAGGAAAAATCTGTGGCATTTGTGGAAGAAGAAAAACTGTAACAGGAGGAAAAACTAGCAGTGAAAAACATGTGAGTTAACAGAGGAGTATAGTGATTGGATTAAGGAGGTTTAGTGTGCCTAAATGGTGTAAAAACATGTTAGATTACATGTGGAAAGATTAGGAAAGGATTAAGTATGAATTAGGGGTTGAAAGGAGGCTTAAAAACTGCATTTTAATGTATAACAGGGATGGTCCGGGTTTACAAACCGGTACACAAACCCGGACCACCCCAAAAACACACCAGAAACGTATTCCAGGGTATGGTCCGGGTTTGTATCCCGGTACACATACCCGGACCATAGTAAAACTTGTCCAGAAACTGATTTCACGGCTTGGTCCGGGTTTGTAACCCCGGACACAAACCCGGACCACCCTAAAAAATACCCAGAATGTGTTTTAATGCATTGTAATGATGGGGACTTGATTGGTAATGATAGTATAAGGTAATTAAGACTTAATTAATGATGTTTAAAGGTCATTAAGGCCATGAACAAGCCTAGGAAGTAATTTTAAGAAAGTAACATAAGTAAATGTATTTAAGTAACAATGAGTTAGTAAGTATAAACTGGGAAACAGTAGGGAAAGTGATGAGTAAGGTTAATTAGAGATAATTAACCACCCGAATCTATGTATATGATAGGATTCGAATAGTTGAACATCGAATAGGAGTTGGTGAGTCCAAAGTCAACGGTGAAAGGTATGATTTCTTCATGCTCTGTATCCTAACCTGGTTACCCCGATTTGTGTGCTTACTTGATCACCTAAATAAGATAAATGCATGAATCGGACTATATTGCACTTACTTGTGCTTGTTTAGGTTGTTCTTGATATATTTGTCTTGAACATTTAGTTTGTATAATTCATGAAATAAATGGATGATGATGAAGTGTGTATGTACCATGTAGTGTATTTGTGTAACGTATTATACCTTGTATGTATGTGTATGGGAGTATTGAATTGTTGTGTGGCTTGGATGTGTGACTTCTACTAATTCCTAACTACCAAACTCCCACTAGTAGAAAAAAGATTTTAAATGACGGACTTTACACCACGGTTAACAATGAAACCGTCGTTTAAATTTTATAAACCATGGTTATTTAGAGAACCGTCATTTATGTTGCATCGCTCACTATATAAACGACGGTTTTAACAGAAACCGTCATTTATAGTTCGACGCCGTATAAGATAAATGACGGTTCCGTTTCTAACCGTCGTATATAATCTACATAAACCACGGTTCAATATAAAACCGTCATTTATCTTCTAAGGCGTCGAACTATAAACGACGGTTAACCTAAAACCGTGGTTTATTCCTTGTATCACAAAGGTTTTAAATGATGGTTTGTCTAATAACCATCGTTTAAAGTCATTTAAATAAAACCCGTCGCCCTTTCTTCTTCCTCACTCTTTCTTCCTCCCGCGTTCTCTTCCTCTCTGGCGATTCCCATCGACTCCCGTCGCTCCTCTATTGCCGTCGAGCCACCACCCCTCCACCGTCTTCGACTCCACCGCCCCACTCCCGTCGCCTCTTTCTCTTCCGGTCGCGGTGACAACAAACGAGCCCAAGTTGCGCTGCCTCCACCGCCCCACACTCCTCGACTTCGCGCCTCCACCTAGCTCCACCGCGCCTCCGCCCCTCCACCGTCACCTTGCGGCGACAACACCGCGCCCCTCCACCGCCCCACTCCTCTGGTCTCGACAACACCGCGCCCTTCCACTGTCAACCGAATCCCACTTCGGTAATTAAACTCTAGCTATTTATTTTTTGATTAGTGGCTGATTTTGTGCTTTGAGGAGTGATTAATATCGGTTTTGATATGTTATTGTGGTTTGTGTGTGTGTCTCTGTATGCAAGAGATAAAAAAACTGAGAAGAAGAAATGTTTGAACACAAGAAAGATAGTGTAGTAGTAGTAGTTAGAGAGAAGAAAAACTCAAATAGTATCTGAACAGTAGTAACGGATCAAAACCGAGTGTAGTTTATTTCCGAGTTTTGATTTGATTCGTGGATAATTCTTTCCGAGTTTTCTAATGGTTTATTTCAGGTAATCTCGTTGTTTAACACACACAGCGGTATTGAGGTTTTTGATTTGAAACCAGACAACACTAAAAAGTATGGTGCAGTTCGTTACTATTCTATATATGATGATTCATTTGGATGGTCAAGTGATATAAAAAGAGAAAAGATAAGTAATAATTAAAAACAGATATATCTTACAAAGTTTAAGTTTAACACAAAATTTTTGTGTCATTATTTATTGAAATCTAAGTTTTCTTTTTTTTTTTTAAAAAAAAAGAAACAAGACTGGTCGGTTAGTTTGTTATCATTTCTAAATGGGTTATGAAGATTTTTGATCCATTTATTTCTTAGGTTGAACTTGAATAACCCATTTATTCCGCTACGGTAGGTACCTACCGCAGCGGTTGTTAAAAGAACCGCTGCGTTAGACCTTTTTTTTTAAAAAAAAAACAACCTATCGCAGCGGTTGTTGAAGGAACCGCTGCGATAGGGTCTCTTCAAACAATATTGACAGGGCCTATTGCAGCGGTTCTTACTAAGAACCGCTGCAATAGGTTGTTTTTTTTGTTTTTTCCATTCCACCCTACAATTCTACCACACACACCCAAAATCAATCAAACCTGTTAAGATATAGCAATTAACAATGCCACCACAGTGGGGCATTAGATCAACCATTTCACCATTTAAATAGCCACCAAACCTATCTACAGGCAATAATCCACTTACATTTACAAATTTGAGCAAATTAATCAAACATCAAAAAAATCTTTACAGAAACCACAATTGTTTCATGAGAATTTCAAAATCATCCTACTTAATCCTACCAAACCCTAAAAGCAACCTACATTAACGCTCATGAATTCTGCCCATTCTTCGAGCACCTCGGTTATATGTCCTTCGTTGTAACCTTCTACCAAGTCTTCAAAAGCCTTGAAATTAACACAAAAAGAAATATGATTTGATGCTAATAATACTATGAGTTTAAGAATCAATGTTAAAAATTATCTACAAAACCAAAATATTTCGAGAATGCTACTTACCTTGTCTAGAGACTTCTCTGGCAAGAGTCTCGGTCCCGCTATCAAGTCACTCATAAACTGCATGACATAGTAGCCACATTCTGAACCTCTCGGCTGCTGTGGACACTGCACATTCATATACGTACATATTCAAAATCGATTTAACACATATATTATAATACTGTTCCTATATCAAAACTAATGAACATATTACAAAATTTGAATAAGGACTACAAAAATACCTTGACTACATTCCACGGAATGTTCTTAAATCTCTCTCCCCGGAGTTGCGTTAGTACAGATACAAAGGCACTAGAATTCATACACATAGATAAAGTAAAAGTTATCAACCAGATGATTAAGAAATAACTAAAAATTGATAATTAATCAAGTTAAGTAAATTCATCACCTCATCAACATGTTATATATAAGTGGCCTCTTGGGATGCCGAGATGCTGAGTCAAGCTGCAGGACTCTTGGGCTTTTTAGACATAGAACGAGCAAAGACCAGTGTCGGCTGTTCATAGATTACAATACAAGCAGAACTTAATTCAATCAATTACATAATACAAATATCATAATTTTTAAACTAACTTAACATTAGATAAAATTCTTACCCTTGATGAAGAGGCAAACAACCGTTTGAATCTAGGAATTATCGGCAAGTACCACAATAATTTCACTGGACGATTTTTTTTCTGAAAGGAGGAATCCTCATCCTTGTCCTTGTACCGGGACACCAAACATTTAGGACACTTGTCTAGATGTTCGTATTCACCCTTATAAAGCACACAGTTATTTGGGCAAGCATGAATCTTTTTATATTCAACTCCCATTGGACACATCCATTTCTTTGCCTCGTAGGTGGATGTAGGAAGACCATTCTCATCAGGAAGCATATCATGTATCAGCTCTAGAAATGACGTGAAACACTTGTCACCAACTCCATATTTCCCCTTTAAGTTGAACAAATTAAGTACAACAGTCAATTTTGTGTATTTAACGCACGAAGGGTACAAAGGTGTCTTTGATGCGTCCAACAATCTTTGATACTCTTCCGGCTTATCGATAAAAGTATCCGCAACATTTTCTAACATTTCATCCATTTGCTCATCATGGTGAGTGGTCTCACTGTCATCGAATCCTGAATCACTTAATGGTACCGACTCATTGATGGTATTGAAGGTGTGGGCGGTACTTGCGTAACGTGGATCATGAGCACTTGATGATGTTGAAGCACTAGCTGCAACAGTTTCTCCATGAAAATTCCATCTTTTGTAATGTGGCATGAATCCACGGGACTTAAGATGAAATCTAATTTCCTCAATGTCTACATATTTCCTTACGACCCCACAGTCAACACAAGGACATGAAATATTGTCCGCCTTTGTTATGTCCTTGTGTTGCACTGCCGCTTTGAGAAACTCTTTCAGCTTCTCATCAAAGTAGTGATCCCCTCGATCACCGTACATCCAGTCACACTCCATTCTATATGTGAAAACAAAACAAGTTTAAGATTGATTTGTCTTTTAGTTTCGTCTGCATTTGTATATGGAGCATGTTTCTACTGGATGTACGGTTGCAACCAAACTCAGCACTACTCTATGGTTCCAACCAAACTATCGTAGCCTAAGTACTCTAACGTTCCAACGTAACTAATCTAGCCTTATTCTAACAATTCTAACACTTTTAATTTAACACCAACAAATCATTGCATTATTAAAACAAAAAATAAAGTTTAATTACTTACTTGTTTTAAGGTGGTACAGAGGGGGAAGCTAGGAGACTGCTTTGGTGATGGGCTGGGAAAGTACTGGTACAAATAACAAATAATATTAATTAATAAGACTAATACGATTCTAGAAAAAATTCGGCATGAACTGTGCGTAATCGTGTTAATCCCATGCTTATCATTAAGCATTCACCAATATCTTATTTACCACGACAAATAAATTCAACAATTGACAACAACCATCCTTATTCACAATCACTCAATATTAACCACAACCACTTTTTCGCAATAATTAATTAAACAAACATAGAGAAAAGATAGATGAAGATGTTACCTTTTCACTCTTACTCCACAACAGAAGAAATGAGGAAGAAGTCGTAGAGACCACCCCAATTACTGCAGACAGCGGGGAAGCAAGGAATGAGGAAGAAAGAGACGTAGATTAATTGTTACACACAAACAGCAAATAATTGAAGTTAATTAATAAAACTAATACAATTCTTGAAAAAAATCGGCATGACCTTTGTGTAATCATGCTAATCCCATGCTTATCATTAAGCATTCACCAATATCTTATTTATCACGACAAACAAATTCAACAATTGGCAACATCCATCCTTAATCCCAAACAACACAATTTTCCACTCAGGTATTTTATCGAACATTGTATGCATAACTAATTAACTAACTAAACAATATAACTATATACAATTATCCACACAACTAAATTAGAAATCAACAACTGCATTACAACATTTTTATTAATAAATCATACCATAATCATGCCAATTACAATTCACAAATTCGGAATAAATATGCTAACTTTTTTTGCTGCTTGTGTGCGGCCTGGTTTGAATCTTGGGACGACCGGCAGCTCGCGCGGTACGTCACACTAAGCAGCCAGATCCGATCAATGGCTTAATGAAATGGCCTAACCAGATGAGCAACTGCAACAAGACCAAACCCACATGAGCAAATGAACCACAAAGTATAACAAAATTTCAAATTTCGTAAACAATGATTTCTTCAATTGCATTTCCGGTCACAATTTTCTCATAATCATCATTTTACCCCAATTTTCCAGAAACCTTAATTTTATCAATTCAAATTTTTTTCCACTTCAATTTAATTTAATTCCAAACCTAAATCTGTAATTCAAGTTCACATATAATCAGAGGCGGAGGGAAGGGGGGTTGGTGGGTGTTTAGCCCCCCAATAAAATAAAAAATCAACAGAAATATATATTAGTTTTTATGGTGGCCCCCCAATATATATAAATTAATCTTCTAACTGCATATAATGTTTTTCTTTTTTTGTATTTTATGTAGAGATTAATGTGAGTGGAAAGTGGGAGTAACAAAAAGATTCTTTTTTCTATAGCGTATAACACTGAAACTAACATATCAAGATTAAAAACAAAATACACCAATTGAGGATTCAGTTTCGATTAACCAAGTGTAAGCGTCGGTTAATTGATAATTGAAGAATTTTTATATTAAAATTAAGTTTTAGATTTCTTCTATTTAGTTTCCTATAGTTCAATAAACCAAATTGACAAAATGAAACTACAAGAATTAAATCAATAAGATAATTTGATTCAATTTCTAATTATTATTATGATAATGAAAAGAGGAGAGGAGCAAAGTGTTCTTAAATTAGTAACACGTGTTAGTATAAGGTATTTTATTTCTTTTATTTCCTATAAGGTATTTTATTTCTTTTAATATCATAATTTAATACCACGTGTTAGTATTTACCTTGAATAAATGACTCTTAACAAGTTTTAAACCTCATTTAAAACAGCACAAGAGGAGGTTGATATTCCACCGATTGAACATGTTTAAACTGGAAAGAAACAGGTTGGAGATGTGAAGGGAAAACGGCAGAACAGTAGCAAAAGATATATGTTTAATGCTTGTTTTCACCTTGTAAATCTTGTACCTTAATCCCCACAATCAAACTCTAACCAACCGATTTTATTAAAACTCCAAAACAAGGTCTTAATTTTCGGAACCCTTCAATAACCTAAGAACCATAATTTCTGCACAGAATAACAACACCAATGTTGAATCAAATTTTCGGAAATCAATAACAGCCACAAACTTCTACCATTTCGAGATCCTAGTTCAATTTTATGGGCTCAATTTTGCAGTCATATAATTTCAGTTAGCCAGAAACTAAATTTGGTTTCAATGTCTAAATACAACATATAGCTCACGGTTTCTAGTTCCACAATTTCAGAAACCAGTAAACACTCAACAACTCCTAAAAATCGCACTAATCCAATAATCAGAACAAAGAAGTCTCGAATCTACTACAATACAAATAACATTTCAATTAAACAAACAAAAAACGAAGTTAGAACTAACCTGGTTTTTTCTATTCAGTCGCACAACAAATCGACGCCTACGAACCGGTGGCGTGTTATGGCGACGGCGACGGAGGCAGAGCAGCTGGCGCGCAGAGAAGACGGTGGCGGCGGCAGTGGCGGTGGCGGTGGCGGTCGCAGGCGTCGAAGCTTCTTTGCTCTGGAAATCGCCGTCGCACACAGAGAGGGTTTAGCCACAGGTGAGGAGGAAGAAGAAGAAGTCGCGCTGAATTATATTAAAGGATCTATCGCAGCGGTTCCTACTAAGAACCGCTGATAGGTCAGTAAAAAGACCTATCTCAGCGGTTCTTAGTAGGAACCGCTGCGATAGAGTATTTTTTTTGAATGAGCCTAGCGCAGCAGTTGTTATTAACAACCGCTGAGATAGGTTTGCCGGATTTTTAAAAACGGCCTATCTCAGCGGTTGTTTTTACAACCGCTGCGCTAGGTGCGCTGCGATAGACCATTTTTGTACTAGTGTGGAGACCCATAAGACTAGTGTAGATATGGATAGTCTTATTAAGATCTGAAAGGATTTTGATGGTTTGGCAATCAGCAGTGTAGGGAGAAGCGGAGGGCTTCTTCTTTTGTCAAACTCCCAGGTATGGATATTTTTAATTTCACTGGTTTTTATGGTTGGCCTAATTGGCATCAAAAGCACCTCTCTTGGAAACTGTTATACTCCTTAAGTGCTCAAATCCATATTCCTTGGTTAGTGGGAGGTGATTTTAATCAAATCTTGTATAGTAGTGAAAAGAAAGGGGGGAAGTTTAGAGATGAGAACCTTTTGGCCCCTTTTAGAGAGGTCATAACAGTAACTAAGCTAGCTGATCTGGGTTTTGGGGGTTTTCCTTATACATATACTAACTGTCAAGATGAACCTTTCACTTCTTGGAGTAGACTTAACAGAGCTTTTGCAAGTGAGGATCTTATTTTCTCCCTTCCTTCAATCTTAGTCCTTCATCCCTAGAGAATGCTCTGAGCACTGCCCTATCCTTATCAACCTTTTGGGTAGCCACAAAAACCACCAGAAAAGAATCTTTAGGTTTGAGAATGTGTGGACCTTGGAGAAAAGATGCAAAGATATAGTGCAAGGTATATGGGGACACTCCTCCTGTGATCTGATGGAAAATATTAAAACTTGTAAAGATAAGCTTCTAGCCTGGAATGGTTGGTCCTTTTCAAAAATTAGATTTAAGTTACAACCGAAAAGAGATGAGCTTGAGAGAATCTCCATTGGCCCCCAAAACCCCTGGGCGATTGCCAATAGGAAAAGACTTCTGCTTGAAATTGAGCTCCTCCATCTCAAAGATGAAACTAGATGGAAACAAAGATCTAGGGACAAATGGATTAAATATGGGGACAAAAATACCTCTTACTTCCATAATAAAGCTACTCAAAATAGAAGAAGGAATGACATTTTTAGCCTCCAAGATGAGAGTGGTTCCAACAAATTCCAATGGCCAGACCTGGAAAAGATTTGCGTTGATTTCTTTGAGAAGCTCTTTGAAGCCCCCCTGATAAAGACATGACTAAACCCCTTGAAGTTGTTCACAACATCATTCCCCTTGAGTGGATAGAAGAGCTCACTAAACCCTATTCCCCTTCTGAGATTTTGGAAGCTACCAAATAGCTGGGTTCTAACAAGTCCCCTGAACCTGATGGCTTTAATGGCAACTTTTTCAAAACCTACTGGACTGATGTGGGCCATCAGGTTACTTCTACTGTGCTTAACATTCTCCATGGAAACCCTTTGCCCACTGACCTGAACAACTACTTTATAGCCCTTATCCCAAAAGAAAAAGGGGCCACCTCTCTTTCAAAATTCAGACCCATAGCCCTCTATAACTTTGTGTACAAAATAGCTACAAAAGTCCTTGCCAATCGGGTCCAAGACATCTTACCACATATTATCTCCCCCAACCAATCTGGCTTTGTCAAGAATCACCTCATTACAGACAATGCTATCCTAGCAGGGGAACTCCACCACAAAATAGCCAATTCCAAAGCCAAGAAGGATGGACTCTTCTCTTGTAAAATTGACCTGAGTAAAGCCTATGACAGACTCAATTGGAATTTCTTAAACAATGTCATCCTCTCTATGGGCTTTCCTGACCACTGGAGAATTCCAGTGGTGAACTGCATTACTTCGGTAAAAGGAGCAGTTATCATTAATGGTTCCCCCTCAAATTCTTTTCTCAAAAGAGGGGCGTTCGCCAAGGTGACCCTATTTCCCCTTTTCTATTTATCTTGGCTCAAGAAGCCCTCTCCAGAATGTTAAATAACTCCATGGCTTCAAATTCCTATGACGGTATCAGCCTTGCAAAACAAGCCCCACCCATCTCTCACCTTGCTTTTGCTGATGACATTATCTTTTATGGAAAGGAAAACAGAAAAAACGTGCAAGTCTTGTATGCAAACCTTGCTTGCTTTCTTGAGGCTTCTGGACACCAAATCAACCTCCTTAAATCTGAGATTGTTTTTAGCCAAAAAATTCCACAAACCACAAAAGATGATCTTGCGTCTATCCTTAATATCCAACAAGCCCCCCACTTTACAAAATACCTAGGTCTCCCTTTAACGGTAGGCAGAAACAAAAAACAAACCTTTAGTTATCTGGTAGAGGCTATGCAAAAGAAAGTCCTTGGGTGGAATAGACCTACCTCTCAAGCTGCTAGAACTACTACCTCACCATGAGTGTTCTACAATCTATCCCCACCCTTACCATGTCCCTCTTCAAACTGCCAAAAGGAATCATAGAGAAAATCAGCTCCATTTGCTCCCAATACTGGTGGGCTGGCTCAGGAAATAGGAAAACTATGCGGTAATGGAACCAGATTTGCTCTGACCTGGACCATGGTGGCCTAGGATTTAGACTAGTGGAGGATTTCAACTTAGCCTTGTTAGCCAAACAAGTCTGGAGAATCCTCACTAATGATAAATCCCTTGTCAGCCAATCCTTAAAAGCCTTGTACTTCCCTAACACTACCATCCTCCAGGATACTAAAGGTAAAAGAGATAGCCCAATCTGATCCTCTCTTTTGTCGTCTATAGAAGTGATCAATCTGGGAGCACAAAAAGAGTTAGGTAATGGAGAAGATACCCTGATTTGGGACCATCCCTGGATCTCCAACAATAACCCAAGAACTCCCATTGCAAACCTAAACCAGATACTGAACAACAAAATAGTAAACTACCTTTTTAATGAAGTGAACTCGACCTGGAACCAGCCCCTCATTGATTTGATTTTCCATCCTGTTGATAGACAGAATATTTTGGGAACCAAATTTGACCTAGCCAAGAAAGACACTTGGACCTGGAAAGGAAACAAATCTGGTATCTGTCAGTTCGGGTTACACCAAACTCACTGAACACCATAGAAATTAAGGCTCGTCCTCTCCCTCGACTCATTACTCTGAACTCAAGAAGAAAATGGATAACTCCTTGTCTCCTCCTAGAGCCAAACTCTTTGCTTGGAAATTTCTTAGCAAAATTACCCCCTGCCTAGCAAACATCTTAAAAAGAATAGGATGGTCAGATTCTTGCTTCCTATGTGGTAATAGAGATACTGACTCCCATAACATTTTTAAGTGCTGGTCCTCAAGAGACTACTGGAGCAACATTGTGGATATCGATAACCTCCCTGTCCAGAGTGAAAACTCTATACAAGACTGGATTATATCCAAGTCTCACTCATGGAATAGACAGAAAGTAGCCAAGGTTATTAACCTCATGTGGGCTATCTATGATGCAAGAAACAAGGTTCGACACAACCCTGAGATGGCTATGATTGAATGTATCAATTCAAACTTAGCCTTTACTGAAGCTTACCAGTACAATATGAAAAAGAACAAACCCCCTCTTGTTTGCCATAATCACAGCTTCATGCATAAAGACGAGCTCTTGATGTCTACTTGTGTTAAAAGAAGAATGGGTATGAATAAGATTTCGAGTGGTATAATTATGAATCATTCGGGTGACCTGGAATTAGCTTTTAACAGGAAATCAAGGAGCAATGTAGCAGACTACTTGGTGGAGATTGACACCATTCGGTACGGGCTACAACAAGTATATGCTGGAAGGGGGAGATCGAAGATGCTGGTGCTCATCAACAACCAAGAAATGTTAGAAAAGATGGAGGAAATCATCAATAGAGCAAAAGAAGAAACCCTACACTTCTCTTGTTACTCAGTTGACGTATTTTGTAATATGACAATTAGACTGCAGTTATGTAATGACTTTCAAACTAATTTTCTAGCGGTTTTAGTTAGTAGTAGTCCAAATCTGTCTTTTGATTGGAAAGTATGGGATAGTTTTAATGCCCCTGCATCTATTAGTCAAGCTTGAAGCTGAAATGATTGCTGCTCAAGAATCAAACTTTTGTAACAGGCTGGAAACTTTAGCCACAGTTTGATATATATTATGCTAATATAAAGTTCCTTCAAAAAAAAACTAGGCTTAATTCCTCTTAGCATTTATAGCATATTTGATAGAATATTTATAGTATAAAGAGGTGGTCCCTGTCTGGATCCTCCCACATGAGTAATGTGTTCTCCTCCAATAACGTACTGCCACGTATAAAACAACCAAAACAAGAACAACTATAAATATGTCGAGGTGAACAGTAACCATTATTTAAGTGTTGTTTTTCTAAGGAAAGCATAATGTTTTACACTAACGACTAACATACATTGAAAAGTAATTAAGCTGATTTTCATAATGTCTACCGCTTAATTGGTCCATTAAAGTGCGACTTGCTATGAGATGAGCTTCCACTTCACTTGTTGGTTATGGATAAAACCTCTGATGTGTGTCGTCCCACATGTGCCAATGGTTTGTTCCATCCATGCCGTTATGAGTAGTCCATGTTGTTTGTTCGTTGATCTTCTATAATAAAAATTGTCAATTTATGCGAGTGTCTGCTAGTGACCTCCTTCTATTCCGCCACGAGGATATGTTTTCAATCAATTGTCTTAAGAAGAAAATCGAATTGTCCTCTCTCGACCTCTGACCTGAATATCAACCTACATAAATGTTCAATTTTTCTTGGGGTATCTAGATCCTTATAGGGGGTGTGTGTTTAACTTTCAAGAATGCTCATTTTCCCATCAAATATCTTGTTGCCCCCTTGGCTGCCTCCCGCCGTCTCTTTATTGATCAGTATGGCTCCTTATTATGAAGATTATAGGGAAAGTTACTCATGGTATGGTAACTTGTCCAATGCTGGCATTGTAGCTGGTTAAAAGTGTTCTTGCCAATATTCAAGGATTTTGAAGTTCTGCTTATTTTTTCTTTTCCCAAAACGGTTATTGCAAGATTGAATAATATATTTGTAGAAGTTTTCTTTGGAGTTGTAGTGGTGACATGAACAGAAAGGTTTGGCCAATTACTAGGTTGGTTGTTTCTCAAACTGAAGACAATGTGGCCTTGGAATAAAAGTTCTATGGAATAAAACTACTCTCATTAGGATCCACCTCCAAATTCATGCTAAATAGACTCTTCTTTTGTTAGATGGTGTTATGTTTATCTTATCAAAGAGAACTCAGTTTGGAGTTAGAAGATGCTCAATTAATTATTGGTGTTGGTCCAGCATCCTGAACCTTAGAGATGAAATTGTATAGGATGGTAAGCTCTCCTCACTCCAACACCCAAGCCCTTCTCTTCATGATAACTATGACTTTTCCGATACTTAAGAGAGGAGTTTATACAAAAGTTCTTTATTCGAAATCAACTTAAAATTCCCCATAGACTCATGCTCTCACAACTCTTAGCACCCGCGTTATATCAAACACATGCAAGCAACAGTGAAAGATAAAGCGTCAGTATAAAAATGAGTAAACACTAAACTACCCCAAGAACAATTTTATTAATCCTTTATGAAAATAAGGATAGAGGACTATGTCTTTCTCTTTGCTTTCTTTTTATAATTTCATCAAAAGTATTTTTTTCTCATAATATCTTCTTTCATTACGGTCACCAGCTACGCACAAGATGTTCATGAGGAAGCATCCGTAAAAAACTAGCTTTCTGAAGCAACTGGCTTCCGGAACGCTTGCTTCCAGAACACGGGTTGGCTGGAAGGATTCAGAGAATCACATGCTTACATGTCAATTTCATTTCCAACAGTTCATTATAGTTCATCTTTACATCAAGGTTCATGCTCATTTCATACGAACCTTTCAATTACAATAATTTGATTAGTCACCAAATATAAAGGGTCCGTCTCCCTCACAATATCACTAGACCAACAGTACAATTCAACCATTGGATACAATGGGTCCATCTCCCTTACATTATCACAAGGATCATCAACTCATTTCAAAGACTAGATATAAAGGATTATTGTCTCCCTCAATTCAACCACCTTTGATATCTAGGATCCGTCTTTCTCATGGTACCATGCAAATTAACAACTTATATTCATTACCGGATATCTAGGGTCTGTCCCCCTCTTCCATTTATTCATCAGTTCATTTTACCATATACAAAGGGTCCGTCTCCGTCTACAATATTCTCCCATTGATATAACATCATTCATAATCACTAATCAAGACTTCCTTCACAATCATTCACTAAGGATCATCATTCATAAACTTTCATCAATAGCGCATTAGGAATCACTTAAAACTCAGGCTATCCACCATCAAGAGCGCACCAAATCCATGATGTGCTACAAGTATTCACACATTAGGGTCCCTAAGATCACTTAACAAACCATAAATAAGTTCTCTTTCCAAGGGTCATCACGACACCATCACTCTTTCACAACCTTGTTCATCTTTCATTAGTCATCATCTAAGCACGTACATATTGATGATCTTACCATTGGTTTACCTTTCTTTGTTGACCATTTAACGATCAAACGAACACCTTCAAACTATCTTGACCACAAGAGGTGATACAATCACTTGCGCCTTTAATTAGAATTGTGGACAATTCATATCACACATCCCCTTAGGACACACACTTGGATAGACTTAGGTTTACCTTTTTAGATGATCTAGCTTGGGTCCAAGCTCTTGTCCTCTAGCTTAAGCTCTAGCGTTGTCCCCGGTGTCTAGGAAATCACATAACATTAAAACAGAAGCACACATTCAATAACCATTCAACAATGCTCAAAGGTAATGGAAGAATACACACTTCTCTTTTCATCCCAAAATCGGCACTAAACCACTTTAGGCATTCAACTCATCTCTGAACCCTTTTTATATACTCCTTTAATGTCATTCAAGCTTTAAAACCACAATAATAGCTTCCAGGACAGAAATCCTCAATTTTTATGCTCAAATTCGGTCATAGAAGGCCATGGGGAAGAACTCAAAATTCGACTTCCACCCAAACCAACAATAAGTGGTTCAAAGTCAAGATTTTAACATAATATTAAGCTTTAATGAAGGACTTAAGCCTAAACATGAGTTTGGGAGTGTGAAATCAACAAAACCCTACCATTTGTGAATAGTAACAATGATGGAGAAAAAAAGGAGATCTTTAGCTCAAATCGAAGCTCTTAAGAAGAAGGGAATCGTCTTTGGTTGCCAACAACCACTAATAATCGATTTATAACGAAGATTTGAAGTGAGAGGAGGAAGAAAAGGGGTCTCCCCTTGCTGCTATTGTTCTTCACCTTTTTTATAAGGAATGGAGTGCTGTTACGTGAGAACAAAATGAGGAAGGAGTGAGAAGATGGCTTAAGTGGGAAAGTAGGCATGTGGCTTGCTCATGCCTCTCACACAACTTTAGATAATTAAAACAAAACCCCTCAAACTCTTATAATTTCATTCTTAACTCTCCTTTTGAAATTCTAGAATTTTCCATGGACAAGACACAGTTTTTGTCATTTTAAGCAAAAATGTGCATTAAGCCTTTAAATCTCCAAACTCAACCAAAACTTGGTTTTTCTTTTAAAATCTATTCTCCATCATTAAAGTAACTTACATGTCTATTTTGGAGGTTATAAATCATCGTTTAACCTCTAGGTGTTTCAAATCACATAAAATTACCAAAATGCCTCTTAAGGCCAAATGTGTCTTACGTAAATTCCTTCTCAACTCTTGAGCTCTTGGCTCTATAAATATTCTTTAAAACTATTATTAAACACATAAGTGAGGATTAAATCACTAATGTAAACCTTATTAAATCGGGGTATTCCACTCGTCCTATAACCCAATGAAAATATTTAGCAGCTTGGTTGCAATCTTAGCAAATGAGAAAATGTTAAGATGACTTCACCAAATGCAACACCAATGCAAGAATCAGAGTTCTAAACTAGAAGGATGTGGTTTAAAACCGGATAACAACACCGTGTCTGTTTGGAGGGAATAAAGACATTATTCACAAAAAAACAAACATTAGTGATTTTTCTTCTTCAAATACGGTGAATAGAGTAAGAATAGATTAAGTACCACCCATTGCAAGAATTAGTACCAGCTAAAAAATAGGAATAAGTACCAGCTATTTGTAGTATAAAGTACCAACTACACTACTCAACAAGAGAAAAAAAGAATAAGATCACACCAAATGCTCACTGTTTCCTTTATACGAGCTTTAGTGTTGAACACCGGTTGACGCAATCCTGTTGAAGACATATTGCTGAAGGCACAAAAGAAAAAAAAACATTTAATACACTTTTAACAGAGATGGACATTTCATACTTTATTGCATACATTCAAACACCAAGTACATGTTGCACATATACCAATAACAAGGATGCAAATACCAATACACAATTACACACATGATCATCAACAAGAACAGATAAATAACAGAAAAATCAACTTGCCGCTTAGTTAGGATTAGTGGACGAAACCAAAACTAACTGAACACAATAAAAAAATTCAACCTAGAGCGATCAAAGATTAAGGAGAAAAACATCAGAGAGTAGGGAAAAACAGCAGGATCTAAAGCGCTTCCAATATTAACATTGACTGGCTATGCAGAATAGATTTTTCTAGATAACACTAGATTCCATATGCTTATGAAAACATCAAGTGACCCATTTGTAATAACCCAAAGCACAACTAAAAGACAAGAAACCTAGCAAACAGAAACTAATCTGAATGAGCAGAACACAAAGCACCTTAAGATGCTAAACTACTGTGGTAAAATATATCATACTCAATTTAATCTCATTGGATCACTTTAGTCTTCAAATACCAGAAAAATCAAGGGCGTCCTTATTAAAGCGCAAAGTCCACATATCTCTGTTTTCAATATCTCATGTATCTTTTTGACACATATGGTAAGTGAATTTGCAAATATCTCATGTGTGTGGGCGCTACTGAAGTAGGAGAGAAGCACTTCTATTGCTACCCTAATTTCGCTCAAAGAAACTCAATATGTGCCAATATGAACAAGAACAAAGAATGTACAAAGGCATATGCACAAGAAGAGAAGAAATTCTTTACCTATAGTTAAATGAACTATTTTCAGCACCGTATCCAATTTCAGAGGCGCATAGCCAGTCCGTTCTTCGATCAATCCCTGAAGAATTGCAGCCACTTGGAGAGAAGAAAAGAGGCGCAATCACAAGCAGAGATGATTCGTCGGCGAATGTATGTCCCTTGTTCGTAATGGCTACTTCCTTGTTCACTTGTTAGAGTTTTAAATAAGAATGGAGAGAGGAGCAAAGTGGTAACATACCTGATAGAAATTCCATTGTAGGTCGCAGGTGAGAAATGCAGCAGAATCGAGCAAGGAAGAAACGAGTAGGAAGTAGACGATGAACGACCTGAAGAATCTTTGTGAATTCTCTTTGGTATTCAATCATGGATACAAAAAGTAAAACCTTTAATACCCAGAGATTCCCATAAAATATGTACCAAATAATGTTTTTATCTAATAAATGTAAAAAATTACTACCAGATGTAATTTGGATCCTCTGTCAAGTCCTTGTGGCTTGATCGGTAGAGGAGTGCTATCCTCGAACTAAAGATCCGGGGTTCTAAACCTACCCACTTATAAAAAAAGATGTAATTTGGATCCTCTATTGTTATTTCCTATAATCTAATGGCTAAAAGTTGGTCCAAAATGGTGGTACATATTTGATAACATATTTATAACATAAAATAGTGGTCCCTATTTGAATCCCGTGTATGTATTGTGCTATAATACAATCACATACAAAACTACTACAAATATACTAAATACAAACTGAACCCTAATTTTTTAAGGTTCCATCTAAACAAATTTCACGCCATTCTTCGATTTTTCAACGCTTTTACCTCTGCCTATTTCATTCTAGTCATACTTTTTTCATTCCTACACTTGACTTCTATTTATAACTTTTACTTTTTATTATATACAGCATATTCTTTAAAAATAAAGTACTTGAAACTTACATAAATTAAATTTATTAGAAATAATCTTTCAATTATGTTTTTAGGAATGTGAGATAGGTCATGTTCTTATGCAAAGATGTTTTTGTATTTGTCAACCAAGTTAAAAAAAGTACAAAAAATAAATATATAAGAAAAAATATAAAAAATTGATATGAATTAATAAATGTGACATATAATCACATAAACGTTTTCATTCGAACCTATACTTTTCTAAACAATGAAATCGACAGATAATCCGACTGAAGACCAATAACCTTTCAACCGTGAAATATCCCTTTTCATCTTTTCCCATAGAATGGTCGAAATCAGTTCGGAAGGCTCTCACGAGTCACGACGGCTGAGCCTCTGCTAACATTCGCATCGGCCGGACGAATCTAAACAACCCAGTCGTAATTTATCATTTCCGGCCTTTCGTCGGAGCTTTAAGGTAAGTCTCTTTGCCTCGACCTTTTTTCTCATACGCCCTTCTCTGTCCGCTGTGATCAGGCATTGATGATCCCGGCCAGAAGCGCTATCCCGCTGAGTATCCTTGTTCTCTGTTTGACTTTATCACTGATCTGTTCTCCGGCATGTATTGACAAGCCTGTATTGAAAATCAGAGCGAAAACTACTCCAGCTGTCTTTCTTTTCTACTTTCTCGCTCCCTATATAATTGATTGGCGTTAGGGTGACTGTATATTGATTGGGCGGGCTTGGATGGTTACAGATAAAACAGGAAGTTGGAGATACCTGAACTGAGGATGAATCCCTTGACAATCGACGCTGAGAGGTTTTCTGCGTTATTGCGTGCAGCAGAAACAGTTCGAACTTATAAAACCGACAATGTCCCGTGCCAGATTGAAGAGGTTTGGTTGACGACTGTGTCAGATTCTTTTCTGGTTCCTTGATTTCATTTTTTGAAGCTGAAAAGCTCAGTACAGGATATCACGTGTTACTTAACGCATGAATCCCTTGGTTTGTTTCTTGAAGGGTCTTTTCTTAGGTTCACGGATTGCTGCGAGTAACAAGGAAGAGTTGAAGAGGTTAAATGTAACCCACGTTTTAACGGTCGCTGATTTCATTGCCCCAGCTCATCCAGATGACTTCACATATAAACTTATAAAAGGTATTGTTGAGCAACTTTTATCAACATTGACTGCTACTGATTTCTAAGCTTGTGCTTTCCATGATCAGATCATATAGGACATATTGTGTTTACAGATTACTCATCTTCTAATGCTAAAGACTCTGTTTTCGTGGGAAACTCTTGTTGCTGAACAAAATTTAATTTCCATCTTCACTTTCCTTGCTGAAAATTTTGTTACCCTGACGAACTTATTTTGATACTGAAGAATTTGATTGTAATTGTGTTTAATCAATAAGTCAACTAATGCTTTCTTCTGTGCTTAGTGGCTGATAGAGAAGATACGAATTTAGCTCAGTACTTTGATGAGTGCATAAACTTCATTGAAGAAGCAAAGAGGGCAGGAGGGGTATTAGTACATTGCTTTGTGGGAAGATCAAGAAGGTAATGTGGGCCTTATCTTATGCTAATCTCGCATTATATCGATTGAACTGAATCCTGATATTCATGAAATGCCTGTTGAAAGATCAATAGCTGTAAATGCTTTTCGAAGTTATCCAGCACTTCCCCCTATTTCTAAATATTTGTGGTTTTTGGAGTGAGAATTTTATTCAATATAATAGTTGAGTTTAAACTTTATGTTGATAATTTCACTTTTACCTTTATATTTATAAATTATTAATCAAGTCCTACACTATTTTATCTTTTATATTTACCTTTTTTCTTCATCATTCAAAATAAGATTATACTAGTCATTTCAATGTCTTGAATAAAGAGTGAATTATTCTAACATGACATATATTTATTAATGGAGCAAATAGCAACTTTGAATTCTAATTGGTTCACTCGGGTGAAGTTGTTGGAGCTGCTATTGGGTCCTGCAGCTACAAAAAGGAATAAAGAAATAATGGAAAAGTTATAAGAGAAGTTGTCAGCTTTTGGTGTCTCTAAACACTTCCGATATGGAGCAGGGTTGAGGCTTTCAAGTTCTAGTTATTAATATTGTAAAGCATGCATCTATAATCCGTCTCAACCAAGCGGCTCGGTCGGTAGTGGAAGGAGTGGAGATACCCTTGAACCAAAGAGCCTGGGTTCGAAACTCCACCCACTGCTAAATCTACAATCTGTCCCATCCCCAAGTCGTTCTCCTTGCTTCCAGCCCATCTAGAACAACTAAAGTGGCAAAAATTACTGAACATTTAGCAGAAATATACATTATACGTACCATGTGACAAGTTGATGATAGTGTAAGATTTTCTTATCAATAAGTTTTTACTCTTTTCATGTCAATTTTAACTTTATTTATTAAGTGGTCTTGAGGACTTACGTAATTGTGTTATGTATGTAACTTTGTAGCAATCTGACCTTAATCAAAAGGTGAGAAAAGTTTTTATATCTTGCTCCTGTTTGATAACTGTCATGGCTTACCCGTTTATTAGTGTATCAAATCTACATCAATTGTGAATCCGAAGCATGAATCTTTGGGGAGTAAGCTATGGTCACTGATTTTGAGAGTATATATCTTTTCTTCAGATACTTGCTATACCTTTCATGAAATCTTTTAAACAATTGTTTAGTATTATCTTCTTCCTTGCAGTGTAACTATTGTGGTTGCTTATCTGATGAAGAAGCGTCGAATGACTCTGTCACAAGCCTTTGAGCATGTAAAGAGCAAGAGACCTATAGCTTCACCAAATATTGGCTTCTTGAAACAGTTGGAGGAATATGAGCGATCTCTTCGAAGTTTAAATGCATTTTGAATTTCATTCTTCTTTTGACTATTTTTCCCCCAGTAGTAGTATAACTCTCATTTGCTTTTATTTGTTTAACTGGGGTTATGCATTAGGTGGCAAGGTAGATGTATTTCGCTATCTCACAACATTTTCCTTCTTTGTAAGGTTTATTATGAACCTTGAAGATAAATAAAGTGACAAAGGGTACAACCAAACCAAAGAGAAAGACACAAACATTATAGAGTCTTAAACAACACCCTAAACCAGACTCGTAAAGCTCACTGTGACGAGATAAAAACGCACTGCACCAAACCAAAACTAGACACCCTTTAACCTTGACACATCAATAATCCATATTCAAACTACATAAAATATAAGACAATACACACCAAAATTAGAAATCAACGGAATGGCACAACCTAGGGAACTGAGATCAAGATAATTCATAATTAGGAGCAGTCCTGAATGATGTGAAGTAATCAAATCCACAACCATTTGGTCATAGCCAATTAGCAACACCAATGAAAATAAGGAAATGCTACATCTCCTCCCATGTAATATTGTTCCAAAAAATTGTAATACCAAACCAATCAACATGAAACTTGCATAGACTAAACATTACAAAAAAAAAAAATGAAATAATTAGGCTTTAGCCCATTTCCTAGATCTTGGGGGAATGATCTTAGTTCTATGCACATTCTGGAAGCCCAATGTAGATTCAACCATTGTATGTGTTCTAAAGAGGTAAACTGTGTTCCCATGGTGTGGGGATTTCAATCGGTGAACTTGTTTGATTCCGTGCTATTAAGAGCTTAAAGATATAAAATGAATGTAAAACACTTGACAACTGATATATGGTGGTTTAGACAATTTGGCCTACATCTACTGCTGATGTTGATATCTTTATTTTTGCGAACTTCTAGCAGATAATTAACTCTGTAACATGGTAACAATAAAAACAGTAGTGCATTTATCCTACAAAATCCCTCATTCTATTGTTATCTCTACCCCTATTTATAGGTTTTGGGTAGGAACTACCCTTAGTCTCACTTATCCACGTGTCTATTCTCTAGGACAACCTTTGACTAAATTGCCCCACTTCCATCTGCCACCCTATCTTATAACAGTCTTTTGAATCCTTCCGGAATGAGCTTCATCTTACGGAACAATCACTGCTTCTCAACCGGACCAGCTGCCACATCTAGAGCACCTATATTCTCTGGAACGCTATATCCTTCGGAGCAGATCCTAAATCCTTTTAAGGAGCCCTTTGCCTTTCTTTTCATAATGTTTCATACTTTAGCTTGGGTGTTCCTTCTTTGTTTGAGCTACATCCACACATCAGTCCCACAAGTTTGGGTTTCACCTTTCAAAAAGTGGAACTTGATAAGTGGTTTAAGTGGCGTCATTCTTATCCTTATAGTCTTCCACTACTCATAAGTTTGCATCCACTTAACCACTTATATTTTTCATATATGCTTGATTGTCCCCTGATCTTGTACTTGGTACATTTTAGGAGTTTTATAAGAAAAAAAGAGCAAAGCAAAAAGAGAAAGAGCAACAGGGTAAAAGATGGGAACGATCGATATGCAACCGACTATAGTTGCAAGTCAGCCACAGCTAACTATCTCCTGCCTTAGAGTATTTCAAACTCCTGTCGAAGATTTTGCTAGGCCCCTAATAGAATTCAAATTCGTGTCTCCTAAAAAGAAGCCATCTGGACTAGCAACTGACCTTGGTCGCATCTCGGTCGCTGGTCCAGGGTAGGCTTGTGGAATGAGTAGATTGGTCTAAACATGTCAACAGAGAAGACCAACAACCAGAGCATAACTGAGCTCAAGCTCAACTGCTCAATAGAGGAGTGACTGTCTCCAACATGTGAAAGCTCCTCATTGGACAATTCCATATGATACGAATCACCTTGGCGTGGAAGAAACCGACCTATGCTCAACTCACCTCGGTTGGAAGTCCGCCGCGACGCGGATCTTCAAATCGATAAGCCTAAAAATAGGATGACTATTCACCCCATCCGAATCATCCCTTATACAATCAACTTTTGATCAATATCTAAGAGATCTCGCATCTCTCCTAGTTTTTCTTTCTTCTCCTATAAGTTGAACTTTTTCTTTATGTCTTTACTTTACTTTTATGCACCTTTACTTATGAGCACTTTATTTTCTCTCTCTTGGGGGTGGTGACACCCTTAACTTGTATACTTTAAAGTTAATGCAATTATAAAGTGGATTACCGTTATCTTTTAAGCTTAATGTTTTTGAGAATTGATCACCCATGAATGATCTTTGGAACGGGCAACTAGGGATGGCAACAGGTCGAGTTCAGGTCAGGTGACGCTTCACCCGCACCCGCCACCCATTTTCACTTGTACCACCCGACCCAACCCGTCACCTGAAATAATCTCACCTTTCACCTGCGGGTGATGTGAGAGAATAAATTCACTCGTTACTTTTTTTCTAGGAGAGAATGAACAGTGGCGCAGAGCTTGTATGTTCCTTGTCGCCAGTTAGGGAAGCAAAATTATGGTGAGCGAAGACAATGAAGAATGTCGCAGAGCATGTATGTTCCTTGTTCGTTAGTCAGGGTTGCAAAATTACCGTGAGTGAAGAGAGTGAACAAAAGCGTGGAGCATGTATGTTCCTTGTATAAGTATATTTTTTATTTATTATAATACATCCGGGTGAGCGGATCGGGTGAATGAGTCGAGTGACGGGTGGAAAATGTTCACCTGACCCACACCCGCACCCATTTCACCCGTCACCCGTTTTTTATGGGTTGTTCACATGTTTTGGTGGGTCGGGTGGTCGGGTGAAACAGACTCCCGTTAAGAATTTTCATCCCTAATGGGAACTACACACCATTGTTTGACATTTTTCGGGACCCAACCAAATCAGATAAGAGAGAAACAATAATGATTTAGAAATTCCTTCCTCTTGTTGCATATTTATTTATGACTTCATGCTCTTTACCCCTTTTTGATCCCATGTTAATGTGAAGATACTTAGATTAACGCAATGCTGCAAATGAATATGAGGTCGATGGCATCAGAATGTCACGGTGATATTAGTGTCGCAGGCACCACTATATAATTTCATAAACGCATAGCTACAAGCCAAACAAGTCACCACTCCAAGATCTTTTTCTTCACAACAAAACTGAAAACAAACATAAGCTAGACACCATCGGAGTTCCTTGGTTCCATAACCCTTATGAGGGAAAACTTAACTTGCTAAATGTAGATACGCTTGTCGATGCAAAAACTTCACAAACAAAACAACTAACCACATTACCACCACAAGTCACACCATATATACATATAACCTAACCTTAGAGTTTGCACATATTCGTCGTATCACAAACAAGTTTGTGGCGTTATTTTCGTGGAACTCTCTCATAATTGTCTCACTTTTTTGTGTATATTTCTTTATGTACATACTAACTTTTCTTTACTAGTTTTATTATAAATTATTTAGCTAAGTAAGAATGGATCAAATTTCAACAAATAAGCCAATGGTGGGGTACATTCAAGTAAAAAAAGGGAAGGATACTCCCAACCATACCACTAATCTCAAGAAGATTGGTCCGAAGTCACAGATGTAATGGTCTGCCTGATACATAAATACACTTCACCCCTACCTCCGATCCATGATGAAGAAGCTGAGCTGCCAGGAAGCTACTTGCAAAAGGTCGTCACAAGGATGGAAGAGCAAAATGATAGGCTTTACAACCTAGAAACGATCATCAACCATCTTGTCCAAATTGAAAACCAAATCAATTTTTGGCGGGTTTCTTTCAACTATTTTGGCGGTTTAGAGCCGCCAAAAAATAAAACCGCCGAACTGTTTTATTCTTTTTAGTTTTATTTATCAGGAGTTTTAACCTTACAAGCGTTGAAAATTGTATTCTTAAAAAAATGCTCATTTTTAGCGATTCAACCTTACAACCATAGAATTTTTTATTCTTTTTAGTTTTTGTTCTATTCCCAGAGTTTTTAATAAACTTGTAAATATGCATCCTTGTATAATATCATACATCTCAACAACACATTTTAGAGGACCTCTCAATCCCTCTCCATTCCAAAATTTCCAACCAATGTACAAAATGACGACATTATACACAATCAATAAAATACTAACACTTTAAATGGTCACTTGGCCATACACAACCATTCAGAAAATGTGTTAGACATTAAGAACAAATCAATTTTTTTCAGCCAATACACCCAATTGTCGACAAAATTCATGATGTTCTAAAGAAACACTTTGAACAATATATTTTATTATGGTTATCGACCCAAACCAAATTCACATAAACATACTCCGACCAATCCTTTAGCATGGATGTAATGGTTTTCATGGTGTAGCCTCCAACACTAGGGAAAACCTTTAAAGAAAACAAAGAAAAGTTAGTTATATGTTACTTACAATGCTACAAATGAATTAATATAAAACAAAAAATATCACGAATTCGTTTTTATACATATTGTTGGTTTGGTATTAGTCATACCTTAACCAGGTTACTAAGAGTGCTAATCACATTTCCCTTTTATCATCGCATATTCTCAGATGACAAACCAACGAACTGGACACGAAGGCCTTAGGCGGGGAACACCCCATCTGGCAAGCACCGAACAGGAAGCCAAATTCATCACGCCCTAGAGTCGGGTAAAGATAGTTGGATACTACCAATTGAAACCTCAATCCACTCTCTTCGCCACAAAAAAGCACTCATGACTCAGTACATGCCCCTCTGTAATTGGTTGTACGCTACAACATGTTCCCAATATGTCACAGACGTATCTCGTAGGCGAGGACTAACAAATTACAATTGAGTTACTTAAGGATGGTAGAAGAGTGCAAGTGCTTTAAAACTGAAACTCATTTGATTGAGAATTAACCCTCACAATTCACTCAATATCTCTCCGCCCAACCTATGGACTCAGGACAGTTTAGGACTTACCACCGAAGCCCTTCTACCCTGGTCGATCTAAGCCCAACCTTCGTGGAACACCTTCAACCGACAGTCTCCCACCAGTCCTCGACTGCTCCTAAACTATCCTAGTGTCTCCCAGCAGTCCACCTGCTGCTCCCAGACTATCCTAATTACCCTATGATCTTAACTTATGAGTTCACACTCCACTCTCTCACATTACTGCTCTTACAATACTTACTCACTCAATGAGACTGAAGCTAACACTTTAGCTAAGCTCTTACAATCTTTAAGCTCTCTAGTCTCTATCTCGCAAAATGAGTGTTCCAAAACTTACATTACCAATGAGTTCTGATTTGCTTATATAGTTAAGCTCTTCTTGCTGATTTGTAGACTCCATCCGACTTCATCAGCTACGTGGAAATCGTTGCTTGCCATTGGTCTCCTGCTCATTTGTACACTTAAGCGACACGTGGAAAACTCCCATTGGTCACCCTAGAGGACAAGTTGGTCCTCAACTAACTAGTGCAAGTTGGAAACTCAACTGTCTTCACTTGGAGGCTTCAATTATGGTCTCCAAAAATGATCACCTGAAGATATATACTTGTAGGAAATATATGAATGCTTCTCATTAGCCAACAGAAAGGTAGATGAGATCAAGTTGGCACTTGACTTCCGCAAGGAATAATGGTCAGTTGCTGATCCATTAGTTACTTTCCAAGAAGTTTCCAAGTGATGATTGTGTCTTTCAAGTGGTCCACTTCATCAGCCACATCATCAGTTCCGTTGAGTGTGTGCCTTCTTGTGAGCTTCGCCCTGAACACTCGTGGATATGTGCCCGACATGTTGGGCACCGATCAAATAATAAGAATCTACTTGCAAGGAAGCGATTATGATAATCCTTGGTCCTGAAACACTTACACAAACATTAAATCCAACAAGGAAGGTTTGGTATCATCAAAATCACAAGGGACTTGTTCTAACAGTTTCCCCCTTTTTGATGATGGCAACCAATCCGACAAAAAATCA
>CM041783.1:51974510-52183927 GCA_023374045.1 Limonium bicolor | reverse complement strand
TCCAACTTCTAGAGGCAAGACGTAAGGGGAAGAGCACACCTTTTGAGGGCTAAGGAAGCAACCGTCCAGGGCAGGGGCGGAGTCAGGATTCGAACTTATGGGTCACTACTATTATTAAAAAACAAATATTGTATTCATAAATATAATTTAAATTTAAAGATAATATCATCATCTAGTACAATTATATTCTACGAGGCTTCATTATCTAAGAATATGTTATAATATCTCAAAAAAAACTTATATATGTATTCTAATTATATAAAGAAACATCACATTTGCAAAATATTGATCAAAAGAAATTCAACAAACAAGAATAAAGGTTTCAGATTTATAAAATAACATTTTAAAACTAATAATAAAGAATAAGTAAGAGATGATATTTGAAAGTGCTACCGTTGTTGAGGAAGCACAATTAGTATCTCCTCCCAATACGAGCTTCTGAAAACTTAGAGAAACCTATGAGGATTTGATGTGTAATTCTAGTGGTCCTAAGTATTTATAGAAGAGAAAGAACAAAAAAAGGAGATTAAAAAAAGAAGGAAAATAAATTGAAAAAAATGGTTGATTTTGGTGAGAATGGAAGGGAAGATTAAAAAAAAAATAGTTGCTTTAATTGGGAATGGAAAATGAAAAAAATGTTACAAATAAAAAATGAACGCCAAGTCTTCTACGAAAATGGTGCATGATTGAGATTTGAACCCAGACAATCTCACTTCCCACTTCTATCTCTTGCCACTAGGTTATTACAAACTTCATAATATATAGGGTCACTTATATTATAGATGCAAAACATACAAAAAAATCTGAATTTTTCAAAAAAACGTGGGGGCACGTGACCCCACGTGCACCCCCTTCATCCGCCTCTACGTCCAGGGGATGAAGTTGGTGACAGATGGGAGATGCAGATAAGGGAAGGCGATTCTGGGTCCATCCCAGAATCTCCATGAAGGTTAAAGAAGATCTTGCTAGCTACATGGGATTAGGCACAACCGTATACTAATCCATGATGATTGTGTGCCCTGTTTGTTGGATTGTTTCTTAGTTTTAGTCTCTTGGGTAATATCAGTATGTTGATGATGAAATTAGTCGATTTGCCACCATGTTTTGTTCTGTATGTTTTTGTAGTATCCGGGGTTTGGTGGAGGTGATCATGCATTGGCATGATCTGTCTCCTAGTCAACTAAAAACACCAATTCCATCATGAGATTCGAAGTGCTTAGTTGATGAAGATTGTCCTCTTTTCGTAGTGGCAAGTTCTTGGTCTTTCAAAAATTATGCTATGTGCTTGAGTTTTGTCTTGTGCTAGTTAAATCCCCTAGTTATATATTGTTATGATATGAATTTATTTATAATTTACGAAGAAAAAACCTACAAGAGCAGAGTATATCCACAAAATATAAGTTGATTTAAACTAATTTTTATATATTTATTTCTATAAGATATTATCTTTTTTATGTTTCTTATCTTAAAATACTTGCTTACATAATTTACACTATATATATCAAGTTTAATCTATAATTGATGCCCTTACTTCTAGTGACATCTGCTGTCTAATATTTTATTGTTTTTTTCATTTTTCATCCTCACTCTTCTTCTCCTCAATGCCAGGAGAGTAAAATTCTTCTCAATCCTCTTGTACACCTAAAGGGTCAATTGATTTAAGGTTGAACTGTACTGAAAGCATGTTTTTTTTTTTTTTCATTCATTTGAGTAGTGCCGACCGATATGTTTTGAATTTTGAACTTTGTGTGTAACGATTAGTGGGGGAATCATGGTGGTGATAATGGTCTCAACTCTAAATATAGAGTTTACTCAATGCTCCTGGTTTTGAAGCAGAAGAAAGAAATTGAACCTAAAGTGGAGTACACTCTAAACTTACATTGTGAGTTAAGATGAAAAATCAGGTTAAGATAATGGCCAACTATATAATGAATTGTGAGGGTGAATAATCCAAGTACAAAATATTTAAGAATAGGTCTCTAAGAGATAACAACTTCATAATTAATCCAAAGTGTTTGTTTGTTGGAGGGAGGGGGTATAAAGGTATCCACAGTGGAAATGTTTATAAAAAGAAAAAAAGTAATAACCCACGACAATTTGTTGAATTTTCTTATGGGGGATGATTTTAGATTTTTTGCAATTATTGGGGTAACTTTTGTTTCTATGTTTGTATTTAGTTTGTTTGGTACATGCACCACCTTTACATCACTTTTGCATGATTGACTAATTGTATCGTTGTAGTTTACTATTTCATAGCTGATTGGTAATTGTAACTAATTTCAAATACATATTTTCCTTACTTGCTGATTTTTCTATAAAACTCAACCTATATGGAATACCAATTATTGTGACCCCCGTTCTCATTTCTTCTATCGCTCCTTCAGTAGCGTCCGATTAGAGCTGAAGAAAATCTGGAGCTGGACCATAAAAAAAAGCTTCTATCTCCTTCAGTAATCTAGTACCAGAACCAAGCCTAAACCCACGTAAAGAAAGCTTCATTCAGAAGCCTCCAACGGTAAGATTACAATATAGCAGATTAATAGCACAATAATGTCTCTAACAATATACAAGCTTCATCTGCCTATGATTTGAGAACTAGTAAAAAACAAAAGAAAGTACTTGTTCAGATACTACCGCCCAAGTAAATGCATTTTTTGTGTTAAATTTGTACTTGTAATTACAGATCCACATGACACAACTTTCTTCAGATTCATAAAACTATAATATGAAGCTCCAACCACCACCAACCTTCTTCCAAACCTGTCAAGCCAATATCAGTAAAATATACATACAAGTACATAACTATATGTTGCTTCTTAATTAGTCACAGAATGGAGTGCACTTCACATAAAGGTATTAAAATCGTCAACATACAAGAGACCCAAGAAATAAATAACTAAGTGGTTGGTGCACCATCTCAGGACTTATTTTGGTTGCACGGCTACACTCTTCACTTTCTTTGAGAGAAAAGAGGAGAAAGAAAAACTACTTTAAGAAACAGACAACGGCCACAGGGGGCCACGTCATAACATCAAAGTGCAATTACAGTAGTCTTATCATCCGTCTACTGAACCCCAACACGCTCTGTCACTCTGAGGGGTTATGGTTCTTGTTTAAACGTCAAACAAGAATTCGGTCTCAGCTCAACTCAACCACCCCAGAATAGATATCATATAGTACAAGGAGTAAGAGACTTGTCATCTTTTTACGCATCAACCATTTATTGAAAGGAAATGCACACTCCAATAACTATACATACATAAAGCAAGTAGAAGTCGAGTTGTTTTGTACGCCTTATTTTTTTGTCTTCTGAATTATCTGAACTTACAAAGAGGAATAGTGAGACGCTAAGTTGTGAAACTCTAGTTCCAAATTGTATCATGTGCTTCCCCTCACCAGCTGGGAATCATATAATGGCCGCTTGACAGTTGACTCAGTGCTTCACTTGAGCAGGCAATATACTGAAACACACCAGACATTTTTTTCCTTTTTCATTTTCAAAACAGAAAGCCCATATGTTGTTACATACTTCAAATCAGCCTTAGTTTTTCGAGATTGTATTTGTTTGATCACAATTATTTGTAATAGAAAAGAAAAGAACAAAAAACTACTGTGACATCTATTATTGTTATTTATTTCCTCAAACAAAAATAAGCCAGTAGTTCCCTCATCCCTGAGATTTCTTAACAAATCCAAAACTCTATTTCACCATGTTCTGATCTCCTGTTTAGTTCTACTCTCAAAGTATACATAGGATGTAGGAACTCTTCGTTTATTATCAATATATCAAACCTAACCCAATGACTTCTGTTTCAGTTATGACCGCTCTTGCCAATTCAGACATTCGTAACACAATTAACAGAAATTATTCAGTGGACAAACAAAAAGGAGAGCAAGGAACGAGCCTGAAAATCCACAAATCAATAGAAGCTCCATCTGTGCTTTGTATCTTCAGTTCTATAACCGTCAGACATCTGAGAGAATCAAAATACCAAACAAATCAACATGGGAGGTTAAAAAGAGTAATAGAGCACACCTGGGCTCTTAGCTGATAATGCATACCCGGTGGAAACTTCTTTTTCCAGCACAAATATGCACTCAAATGGTTGTACATGGCCATATAGCATCCAGTTTATACATACGATGAGTACCTAGATAGAGACAGGGTCTTGAAGAGTTTTTCAACCACCAGATGCTTCCCAGCCAGTGACAATACCTTTAGACATCGACAATGTGTGCAAGGTTATCAGAGTTGAGATCCTACTCTCGGAAGAACTTGGACCTATCAAAAGAAAGAGGGTGCTACAACAGGAAGGTCAATGCAACTGGAGTATACTTTTATACCACTTGGATCGAGAAGTATACTTCACAAAGTTGATATGCAAATGCAGACCTTCTTGATCAAACACATCCGCTGAGACGTGGCCCAAGCTTAGGACGCAAGAACAGCTAGCTAATAGCTCATTAAGAAAGTGGCAAGTAAAGGGGTGTCTAATATTATAAACTAATCTGATACTCCCATGATTGATCTTTATACATTGAGGTGTGGTCTACAGTAAAAACTACATGTGCAAGGTTATAGGACTAGCTTCAGTTTATGTTGCAAGTCGTAACCTTCAAGCAACGCACTTTCGTTGGAAAGATCTTTTCTTTCTGCTCATATGAGTGATCATAAATTACCCTGAAGTATTACAAACTAGTGCAAAAAAGGATGGACAAAAAGACTTGCAGTTACACGAAATATGTAACATGCCCTAGAATGACAAACTTGTAAGAACACGTAAACTGAGCGCAAACAGCAGAACTTCAACTGGTTCAAGGAATTTGTAACAATAATCCTCTTTGATACAATCATAACAGCCCAACATCAATATCAGCTCAGGAACTCTAATAAGATTTATTCAAAGTCATAACGAATTATTTAAAACTCAGCAATCACATCATATCTGAAGGTGTAAAGTATTACTATTACCAGCAACACCACACCATCTGCCTTCTCATTTATCCTAACCCTGACCAACAGACGAGAGCCAGAGGGAACAAGAAAAGAAACAGGACAAGTACACCACCCCGCAGTTTTTGTGTTCATTTTCCCAGCTACTCTCTAGCACTACACGCCTGCAGCACCACTAAACTTTCCTTTCACCATCAGATTTGAGCAGGGTACTTCTTTGCCTCCAGTCGCACCCTTCTCCTGTACTCCGCTTTTTCCTGCATTCGTGAAAGAACTTCCATCAATATACCTTGAGCAGAGATCTCAGATTGCCCCATACGGCCTTTATACTCTTCTTTACTAGTCAAGCAAGCTATTACTCATTTTGAACAACCCATGTAAACCCGATGGGCCAAAAAAGAAACAAGGAAGCTGGATTACTTTTAAAAAGAATATACTTGCCAACTCAAATACAAAGAAACATTTCATCAAGCATATTACAGTCGTTTGGCCATATTCTGCAATTGGTATGCTGGATAGGACCTCAAGCAGCTCAGATTCTCAACAACTTTTAAAAATTGAATATATATGTCCACTTGATGTGGGTTCAATTTTAAAAGAAGGAAACATTACATGAGTAAACATTTTGCACACATCACCCTGGGCTGCAGATGCGGGATTAGGATTGTCCAGTAACTCCTGAATCCCGAGAAGAATTTGCCTCACAGTAATTGCAGGTGTCCACCCCTATTTCAAAGGAAAGAAGGAAGCATGTACTTGTCAACAAAGCAAATATGTTGAAGAAAGCATAAAACTATAAAACTTACTGTAAAGAAAACAAAAATCAATTCAAGGCATTAGAGGAAAAAAAAAAAGATCTACTTACATTACTGAGGATTGAGAGGCAGACACTTCCATTTGCATAGACATTGAGATGGAAGAAGTTTTTTGGAAAAATGCAATTTGGAGGCTTGGTTGGGTAGTCCTCTGAGAATTGAATAGTCAAGGGGAAGAACCCTCCCTCCCAATCTGTCTGCGGTTAGTAAGAAAGAGAAGGTGAATACTTTCTTCAATAACAACACACCAGGTGAATATACTCTACAAAGATAACAACCACCAGCATCCACGAAACACATTGACAAAAATGAGTCAATGGACAATGATAGGAACTAGCAATCCCGTGGCTAAATTAATAGGAGTGAAACAAAGCTCTAACGAGGTTATGAAATAATAATAATGGATAACAAGAAGCTACGAATGAAAAAAGGAGATGAGAGAAAACAGGAGAAACTCAAATAAAGCAGGATGACTAGAAAAACAAGAATCTATTATTACCATTGTTCAGTTTATTTATCGACCAGCGCCATTTTGTAAAGTCTATAGTGGTTTTGATGGGAAGTCTCCAAGTGCTGCAACTATGAAAGTAACACTCTTAATTCAACAAGGTGGTTCAGCTGGTTCTAACAAGGTTATGAAATACTCAGTATTTGTTTGCCCAACTCATTTCCTGGTCGATATGCCTGTTGATTGAAGCTATGTTCCCAAGTTACCCTAGATGCCACAAAATAAGGTTTTTCGTGTTTTCCCATGAAGAGTTAGATTTCTAAACGCAGAATGTTCCGGATATACTCCCTTGCTATATCTTCTTAGGACTAAAAGAAAAAGAAATACAATTCCAGAGCAACGCCCTGTTAATGTTGGCTTTAACTTTCAGTGATTAAAACTAAACATCTGGCCATTGTGTACGCTTCATCCTTCATAACTAGTCACAAAGATGAACAATCTAAGCAAAACTAATTAGAAGAATAAAAGCGGAAAACATTTTGCCATATTCTGCGACCAAGGAATACCAGACACAATCTCCTCGTCCTTTGCTTCATCCAATTTTTCCTATTATTGCCGCATGGGGTTCTTAAGCACTTGCAAATTGCAATCATGTAGACAGAGGTATTGACACAAAATAGAATGCTCTTTCTTACCCCAGGCTTTCCAGGGATGACGCAGCGCCAAGTCATCAAATTTGCCGAACCATCAGGCATAGTATCAGGCCTCGCAACAAAACCCTGAATTAAAAACAAAACAAGCCCCTAAGGAGCAATCTCGGAGATAGTATAACTTGGGAATGGGATTTCGGTTCATCAATAATAACGAGTTATACAAGAGATTATAGAGATTAAGATGGGTATATGTAGCAAGAACATGCGGGTGGTTCTTCCGCCACGATTTCCTCTCCTCCGCCAGACGACCGCGAGCAACACCACCAGACATCTTCAATTGTACTACGGTCTCCCTTCTCTTCCGCCGTCCCTTCTGTAAGCCTACTGGGCGAGTGAGTTTGCTCTGGTTACGTTGCACTGAGATGGCTGGGGAGCCGCGATACTTATAATAATTGCTGATTCGTTAATGAAAAAATAAGTAGAAACTGATGATTTTACGCTTTCGTACTTGGCGTGTTCGCTCAACTCCCAGGCGTAGAGTTTTCTCTTTCCTCTTTGTTGAAATTCCTAAGCATTTCTACATCTTCGCGCATTTCACTTATCCACTCCCCGCCCTAACGGTTAACTTACAATCTTTCGACTGCTCTTGGCTGGGAATTGCCGGTTTCCTTCATCTATTTGCCTTCCTCTCCACCTCTCGCTTTCCCTGCACATCTTTCCATTTTCCCCCGCCTCGTTTTAATTCTTCTCCCATGCCCCTCTCTCCTCCCTCTCGTTCTGTCTTAGATCTGCCAGATATCCCCAAAAATGCTGGCAAACGGTCGGGAATCGGAACCGGCTATAACCAGTTCCGATCTGAACTCACCCTCTACCTTAGCGGTCCGAATCTCCTCTTTAAGATTTGGGATCAAATCATATACGACCCATAACCGAGTCATCTTGGAAACGGCTGGAACTGGAAACGGATACCCTTCGGGGTGAGACTGAATCAAAACTCGAACCGAATATGAAACAAGAAAAACAAGAATTTCAAAACTGGAACCGCGACCAAAACCATCCTTTGAAACCAGAACTGCTCCAAGAACTGACCCTGTTCTGAATCTGAATTCTCTATTTCGGAACTGAAAATGGTGGAACCGGAACTTTAGCCGTGGCCACCATTAATTGCAGAAAGTCAGATTGCAGGTGAAGTTATCATGAGTTGGGATGAGGCCGTAATTATTCAACCCGACTGAGTTGTGCAGTCACCTTTCTAGTTTATGCTGAAAATATGCACTTAGATTGATTTTTAGAATACGTAGTCACTAGTGGTGGCCATCGATTCCGGTTCCGATTGGAACCAGAACCGGGGCAGAACTAGAACCGCCTACACGTGAAGCGAATACACGTTTTGAGATTCAGTACCGAACCGGGCCCGGAATCGCCTGAATCGCCGTCGGATTCGAACCGTGGAACCGGAATCGGAATCGCCTAGAACCGTCTGAAATCGTCGTCGGATTTAGAACCGTGGAACCAGAACCGCCCCGGAACCAGTCAAAATAGCCGTTGGATTCTACCCAAAACGACGTCATTTTGGAGGTGGGGCGCGCGCTCTTCTGACGATATAGCCGTTAAGAACCGGAACCGCCCGGAAATCCCAACAGTTCTTTTTTTTTCTATGTGTGTAACGGCTCCTAACGGCTCCAAACAGTTATATTGCCCCAAAACCCCTATAAATACACCATTTTATCATCATTCTCACCACACAACTCATTCTACTCTTAGTCTCTCTTATTACTAGTATTTTCTTGTGCAATTAAGTGTTATTAAGCATTCTAGCTACTAAAAAGCTCATTTCCCACATTAGCTCTCAATTCCCATTTCCTACATTCTAGCAAAATGTCTAGGATATCCGGAAAGGAAGTGATGCCTTCTTCAAACCTCACAATCGATCCAAATTTTCAAGTTGATGAGCAAGACCAAATCGACGAGATGGAATTCGGGTATCATCAACATCCACATTATTCACCATCATCAATCCCGCAAGGTGAAGCTATACAATTTCTCAGCACGGATCTACAAACATGGGGCAACACAACCATAAATATCACCACCATTGGTAAGTTTAATATATTAGTTACAATTTATTTTATACAAACTTTAACTTTAATTGCATTCTTAATTCTTATCTTAATTATTGTCTAAATCAATTTTTTTTACAATTAAAGGTACATCCTCTACTCCATCCGATGCCCACAATCTTGATCAAGAAGAAGAAGAAGATCAAGATGATGATGCCGACAACACCACGCTCCAACAAAAATGAAACTGGTTTATTGGGTGTGGGCATACTTCACAAAGAAAGAAGATCCGAAGAAGCTTGGGGCATACAAACAATATTGCAATCGTTGCAGCAAAGGACTTGCATGGGTGGCGGGCACCGGAACCGGATTCTTTGCAAAGCACTTGAAAACACACAAGATCTTCAAAGATAAGGCGACAATGGTGGCCGGTACGAGCGGTCAAACTATGCTCACCGGGTTTACTGATTGACAACCCAGTCCAAGTTTTTTTTCATTATGATAAAGAAAGAATGATAGATGACATGGCTAGATTTATGATTGCTGAATAATTGCCTTTTAATTTCGGTGAAAGTTCTTATTTTGAAAACTTTGTTTGCACCACATTACAACTACAATATAGTAGAGTGCATGGGAATACGCTTAAACGTAGAGCTTTTGCACAACATAGTAAAACTAGAAACCAACTTATGGAAATGATGAATGCATTTGATGGTCGTGTTTCATTAACTAGTGATATGTGAACATCTACTACTAATGAGGCATTTATTTGTGTTACACTTCATTAGATTGATAGTTCTTGAATGTTTCAGAAGCGTATTATTTTCTTTTGATATTTTTGATGATGGACATACCGGTTTTAATATTTCTGAGAAATTATTGAAATATTATCTGAGTGGAATTTGTTAGACAAGGTATTCTCAATTTGTTTAGATAATGCTTCGAACAATGTTAAGTGTATAGATTATCTTAAAGATAATAAGAGTCTCACACTCTTGCATAAAGGAGATTACTTGCATGTTCAATGTTGTGCGCATGTTGTAAATTTGTGTGTACAAGATGGTTTAGCTAACTTGACTTCCACACTATAACCACTTAGGCATGTAATGAGAAAAATTAGAAAATCGCATGTGTGTTAAAAATGAGTACAAAAAAAAGTGTGACGAATCTGGTTTACGTCCTCGTCATTTTGCTCCAGACACCCCCACTAGATGGAACTTCACATATGAATTGTTAGTTAAGACTAAAAAACACCAATCCATTTTGACTAGTTTGTATAACACTATGGTTGTTCAACGTGAACAAGAATTAATGGGTGAGGACTTTTGGGAAAAGGCTAATGCTGTGCAGAATGTTTTAAAATGTTTTGATAGTGCAACTAAGGTGTTTTCATTAGTTTATGAACCTAATGTGCATCTTGTGATAAATGAATGCATTAGTATTTTCCATGTCTTGCATGAGAACAAGAATGTTGGTGGGATTAGTGGGGTTATTTATGATATGATGTCTAAATGGTTTAACTATTTCAATGAATTTCCTTTGATTTATTGTATGGCAACTATTCTTGATCCAAAATAAAATTGGATGGTCTAACAAAATTGCTTGATTATTATTATAGTATTATTCCAGGAGGTCCACCTAATCCAGGTTATGTTCAACAACATGTAGAAAAGGTTAAAGAAGCCTTGAAAAAGCTACATGATAAGTATACTTCAAAGTACCGTCCCGATGAGCTTTCTTCTGCTAGTGGTAGTGGTTCCTCTAAACCACCACACCCCGATAGCAAAAGAAGTAGTTTGATTTCTAGTATATTGAAAAGACCAAAATCAGTTCAATCGGGTTCCGGATTTTGTACTTATGATGATTATATTAACTTCACTTTTAGTTTTGATGATGATGATGATGGTGATATAGATGTTCTTAAGTGGTGGCAAGTACATGAAGTCAAGTTCCCCATCCTTGCAATGATAGCTCGAGATGTGCTAGCAATTCCAGCATCAGTTGTTGCTTCAGAGTCGGCGCTTAGTGCGGGAAAACGAGTGTTGGATGAAAAGAGATCAAGCTTTACACCAGACTCCATCAAGGTTTGTGTTAAGAAGTATGATTGGGACATAGCTGAGCTGAGATGCCAAGCACACGCATTGCAATACAAGGGGTAACATGATGATTGGTACGAGATGAATGGGGAAAACCACTTAGACTTCTATTTTATATTGTAATCAATTAGAATGTGTTAGTATTACTTTCTTTCCATGTAATATTTTTTAAGACTTGCAATTGAAATCATGTAATGTAACCTATTAGTAGCTGTACTCTTTTTCCTTATTAGGTTTTCCCACTGGGTTTTTACCTAATAAGGTTTTAACGAGGCAGTGAATCATATAATAAAATTCGCTTTGCTCCTTAATTTTTGCAAATTCAATAAAAAATTCTAAGTCTTTGTTTCTTACACATTTAAGATTATAAACTTGAGGAATAACCTATCTAGGAGTAAAGTGGACGAAAAGAGCAACGTGTGCGCGTAAACGGATCTCAAATCCGACCAATAACGAAGATTTTGGAGTCGACCGACCCACAGTTTCTTGAGTCCCGAATCTGGAACCGTGTGGAACCAATATGGAACCGGTTTCGGAACCGGAATCGGAACAGCTCCAGAACCGGTCGGAACTGGTGATTTGAGCGAATCCAAAGCGAATACAGAGTTTGGAACTAGAACTGGAACCGCCCCTGACCGGTTCCGAATACGAATACACATATTCCAGAACTGGAACCGCCGGAACCGGAACCGTGGCCACCATTAGTAGTCACCAATATCCAGACAATATTCTAGATTTCGCGGTCGTAATTTTTTTTTTCCAATTTTTGGGTATCCCCAGACTAGAGCTTCTCAAAACCAGTTCGGCCTGGGAAAAAACCCGGTAGGCCCAAGTCTAACGAGCTTTCCGGCGGACCTGGATAAAAAAATGAACCCACAAAAAATCCGGGTTGGCTCGACACATTTCCAAGCCCGCGGGTCGGGCTCGCTCAGCCTGGTTTTTTAATATATTTAAAAAAATTATATATATAATAAAAATATTAATTAAATTTCTATAAAATTAATTAAACTTGTACATATTAATTTAAAATAATAAGAATAATAAAACCGGGTTGGACACAGGCAAAGTTGAAAAAACGGGCCTAGCCTGGCCCAGCCCGAACATATAAACAAACAGACCCGATTTCCGTGAGTAGGCCTGACAGGCCTAAAAATTTTCTTCAACCCAACCAAAACCCGACCCGCCCACCCAAATGATCACCTCTATCCCAGGCATACACTCTCTCTCACAACCAAAGGTATTTTTGATAGTTTTAAAAAAATATTGTTGAATATGTTTTGAATTTATTATGTTCCCACTTTGTGTGACTAGTCAAATGGTGGTCTTTTAGGTAGATTATGTTATTTGTGTTTAAGGTAACATTTTTTATCCAATGAAAAACATTGGGCGTGACCCCTTATTCGTCCGAAGCGGAAAAAAAAATAAGGATGATCCAACGCCTAATCCGTTTTTACACGTCTATTCCGGACAGTTCAAAAACGGTTTGGACATTGGAGCGTCATTTTTTTATGTTCGCACGAGACAGAACTTCTCAGTCGTCCATTATTTATTTGTTTGTTTCGGATGGGTCCAAAACAGATGTGGAGCTAGAGCGTCCTCTTTTTTTTGTCTACACAAGACACAACTTCAAAGTTATCTGTTTCTTTGGTCCGTTTCGAACGGGTCCAAAATGGACGTGAAGCTGCAGCGTCCTTTTTTTATGTTCGTTTCAAACGGATCGAGGGTCATCCGCTACCATTTTTTTTTCAACTTTTTATGCCCTAATTCAGTTTTGTTTGATATAGATCATTCATAAAACTATTCATAATCATGCTATAACATAAAATAATGAAATTAGAATAAAACTTTTCCCTTGCTATTATAATGGTTATCTAAGACATTTATTTATTCCCAATAAAAATATTTTAAAAAATATTATTTTACGACTGTGTACTGCAAATTAAAAAAATGATTACATATTTTTCATAATGACTATGTTAACCAAAAATCTGACTATAAAAACAAACACACCCTTGAGGTTTACCTCCCACATCGATTAGAGGGAGAGCGAACCACTCCTTAAATGGGTGGGGATACCTCTCCTTGTTGTGAGGCCTTTTGGGGTTAGGAAACCCCAAGAACAAAACCGTGCGGCCTGCGTGCCAGAGCGGACAATATCACAACAGTGGGACTGGGTTGTTACAGTTGGTATCAGAGTTAGACCCAGGTCGGTGTGCCAGTGTGGCACGCGATAGAGCTGGGCTCCCAAGGGGGGTGGAGTGTAATACCCTTGAGGTTTACCTCCCACATCGATTGGAGGGGAGAACGAACCACTCCTTATATGGGTGGGGATACCTCTCCTTGTTGTGAGGCCTTTTGGGGCTAGGAAACCCTAAGAACAAAACCGTGCGGCCTGGTGCCAGAGCAGACAATATCACACCAGTGGGAACTAGGTTGTTACAGTAACGTTTAACATTTAACCTATTTTAACGTTTAATATTATTTTACGACTGTGTGCGCTCACACACCGTTTTATGTTTCTAAGTTCAATCTTCTTTTTATTTTATTTTTTAAGGAACCTTTTGCCTTGTACCATTGGTGTGACAAAAATGACCTGAATTTGAAACATCGAATTGAACTAATCTGATTTTAATCCAAAATTTAATTCAATAATACAATTTAAAAACTAACTTCAAATTCGAAGCAATGCTAACCGAAACATAAAATAGGTCCTTCCGAAAATCACCCAGATTGAAGTTACCTGGATTACAGTCATCTGACCAAAGTCACCCGAATCTCTATTATAACCTAACACATATATAATACTCAATATAACATATTTTGTTATCTCAACCTCTCATCTGAACCTAGATTACCCGAACCAATCTAACACGATCCGAGTATCACAAACCCAAACATAACAAAAAAACCAACTGTACTCGATCCATATCTAACTTAAACTGGATATCTGAAATACCCCGAACTTAAAAAGGGTGATTAAATAATTATATGGTATTTAAGGGCCTAATAGTGCCTAAAGAGTATTGGTGAAGAAAATAAAACCAAAAGAAAAGACAAAACGCTTAAAAAGCATAAAATGCAAAAATGAGCGTTACGTGACCATAGGAGGAATACGACCTCGACAAGGTCTTAGATGGATTTCCAAGGCTTAATAATTCCTAATTAATATACGGGAATAATTCTCGAAGAAAACAGATCAATAAAATGAATTAAAAACGCTAATAAAGCTTTAGCGCACGTTTTTCGAGAACCCAAAAATGTGACTTTGAGTGGTCAAATGGACCTGTAAAAATTATAGTCAGCCAAATAACTATAACTGAACATTAATGGAAGCTTAAGAACCATTAAAATTAATTAAACGAGAAAATTCCGGAAAAACGGGCCCGGTTAGTGAATAGTGCTGAAACCGGGTAAATTAGCGAGCGTTTTCTGTAAAAACCAAAAAACGCTCCCAGCTTATATTCTATAAGGGGGCCGGTTTTGTTAGTGTACAATGCTCCCCTCTCACACTTGACTAACTTACTAAATTAATAAGTCAAAAAGCAAATGAATTGAAAAATAAAAAAGTAAAAGCACTCCTCCTCCCCCTCTCTCTCCTCTCTCTCATTTCTCTCTTTCCCACCTTTCACCTCCTCTCTACCGATTTTCCCCCTTCTTCTCCCCAGGCTGCTGATTTTGAGCTGCCTCAAGAACTCCCATGGCTTTCTCACATTCTCTTCCATGCCCAAGCTTCATTAAAGCTCCAAATGAAAAATAAATCACATATTTGAACTCCCCTCATCAAGGGATTCCATCCTCTCTTTTCAAAATTTCAAATGGAGGAAGTTGACCTCCATGGGTGTTGGCCATTTGAAGAGAAAACTATATTCTTGAAGCTTGGAGTCTCCTCTTTCTCCTAAGGTAAAAAGTTCCAAAGAAAAACTCACTTTTCTCCATCTTCTTTCTTGGCCGATTTTGTCCCCCTTTGTAATTCCTTGTTTTCTTTCTTGATTTGAGCATTGGTTCAACTCTCCAATGGTGGAGGAACCCTCCTCTTGATTCAAGGTTTAAAACCCCTCTTGGAACTCCAAAGGTAAAACCCTAACTTATGGTGTTTTAAGCTCTTTCATTGAATTAGAGTTATTCCAAGGGTTTAGGGCTTTAATTATATCCATTTTGTGTTCTTTGGATGTTGGGATGGAGTTTGGCAACTCCATTGCCCACTTGGCCGAAAATGGGAAGAGAAAGAGAAGAGGGGAATTGAAAAGGGAACTTGGAAAACTTAAGGTAAGAATTCCAACTTAGTGTTTATTTTGATTGCCTTAGAATTTGGGATGGGTTAAATTAAATAATAAACCCAAAATATGTGAGACAATGTGTTTGGTTGATATTAGAGAGAATTGTGAGCTTGTGTTGGTTTAATGGCTTAAGTGCTAAACAATTTGAGATTTGAGTATATTATTGTGCTTGATGAGATTTGGATGAGTTTGGTGAATTATTGTGTGCTGGTAGGACCCTGTATGGGTGTGGCTAGTTTTGGATTGATTTAGGTGAGAATTGATTAGTTTGGATAATGTTAGGTTTATGGGGAAACTATGACAAAATTTTAGTATAAACTAAGTGTTTAAGGTGACTTGGAGAACTTGAGGACTTAGGTGTTTACGGGGTGGAGTTAGGTTGATAAATAACCTTGGAATGGTAAATGGATAACGGATTGGAGAGAGAGAAATCTGTAGCAAAGATGTGTAGAAAATCTTGAATTCTAGAAAAGAGTTAGTGTGCAAAATCTTGGAAGTGGAGGATGGACTTGGGTATAGTTAATGCATTTGTCTAGGATGAATTTGGAATGGTCAAAATGGGTGAGAACAAGAGGTAAACCACCAAGACGGAGTTAGAAATACACAAGTGTGCAAAATGTAAAAGTGAGAATGGAAATTTGTTGAATTTGAGCAAGAAGTTGAGCAAGGATTGGACCCATGATTTGAAGAGGTTTTAAGAGTGTTTTAACATGTAGGAAACATGTGGAAAGATTATGGAAAGATTAGGTGTGAATTAGGGGTTGATTTGGAGATGAAAGATTACATAAGTAGCAGTTTTTAGTAGGGTTCGGAACTAGCTTAGGAACAAGGTCCCGGACCACATCAAAATTCATGCCGAGAGTGCACATCCCACCTTGGTCCAGGACTTAAGATGGGGACAAGGTCCCGGACCACCATACAATTTTGGCTGAAAGTTATGTTTCCGATTGGTCCGGGACTTAAGGTAGGAACCAAGTCCCGGACCACCCCAGAATTGTACCGTGAGTGTTTTAAATTGTTCAAATGATGAGGGATTGATTGGTAATGGTTTTAGATGTTGTTAAGAGACCTTGTTTGGTGATATGTAAAGGTCCTAAAAAGCATAAACAAGTGTTGGAAATGAGTGAGAAGTAAGAATATAAATTGATAAGAGTAAAACTAAGGATAACGGGACAACGGGGTAAGTATGGGAGTAGTTTAGTTTATACATACCATAACGCCTCCATGTTAATAAGAACATTTGGAATGTTATCAGTGGACCAAGTGCAAACCGAGCAAAGTAAGGTGACGGGGTAAAGTTAAACCAAGGTGTAAGGTATAATTTTCTCATGCCCTGTATGCTAAAATGGCTACACTGATTTGTATGCTTGTTTGCTAGTGTGCCGACTTAATCAAGATAAAAGCATGAAAAATGTTCTATTGCTTGATTGTATATCTTAATGCATGATGTGTGTACTAACCACCCTTGTATGATTGTGTGGTCTAACCTAGTGATATGGACTGACTCGTAGATGAGCATTGCGTGGTTAGAGACTCGTAGAAAGAGTCATTTCTCGAAATAACGAAAATGTGAAAACACACAGAAACTATCGAACCAAGAAACGATAATGCAACCTAAGAACTCACTAGAACGTGAGAGAGTGGTACGGAATTAGTAAACTTCTGATAACGGTTAGAGAACCGAAATGAACAATCCACAAAACAAACAATAGTGAAAAGAAATAACAAAATCTTTATTAAGAGATTGTTGATAGTTCAAAGACATGAACTTTTGAGAAAAGTAAGAGAATGATAAGGGACCATCAAACTCCCTTATGAGAATAGTCGACCTACAAAATGAGGACCCGGCCTAACTTGAGAAAATGTCCCAAACATAAAAGTATTTGATAAGTTGGGGAAACCCTTAAATTTGAGAATGCTAGACATTAAGAAATTTCCCTAAGCTAATAGATGTTACTGAGAGAGATACTTATAGGCTAATCTACGAGATTATGAAATAACTCCGAGAGAGAATTTTTGGGAATTTGAGTAGTCCGGTAGAGAAACGAACATTTGAGAATTTGGGAGCTAAGAGTATAGTTCCATTTGATAGTCGAACCTTCCCACCATTCTAGACCCAGAGTAGGGTCGAAACCGGGGAAGTAAGACTTGTATTTGAAATCCCAATGGTGAGTCTTGTGTATGACTATGCCGGGAGGTCATGGGTAATGACTTAAAAGGTATCCATTTGAGTATTGAATTTGAGAATTGAGTTGAAACTTGTGAGGTTTGAGAATTGAGTTGAGAAGTGTAGAAATTAAGTTTGAGTCGAGAAATTAAGAATTTGAGATGGAGATTGAGAATAAGAGAATTTGAATAAGAGTAACCCAGAGAATGGGTAAGACAATGAATAAGTAACTAAGGCATAGTGAGGTTGAAACCCTCAAGGCCTAAGAGTAAGTTAATACCGACTAACAAACTTGTTGTGTTAGTGTGATTGAATTCCTTGAATGCCTTTGAATGCTAGCATGTTTTATTGAATTAAAATGAATCGCATGTTCTCGACAAAGTAGTCGGCGTACCCCAGTTAGCACGCGGGGTATGAGAATTTCATGTCAATAATTTGCTGAGCCCCTAGGGGCACCGTTTTTACTTAACAGGTACTTGAAGCCGATTACCGTCCAAGAGTGTAAGACAGGGTTGCTGTATAAGCATGGGTAGTTAATTTGAGAACTATTGTACTTATATTGTATTTGTTGGATTGTAAGACCGATATGTTATCGGCGAGTTTGGGAATTGTAGTAGACTCGGTATAGAATTGAATTGAGGTTGTATTTGTATTTGATTTGATTAAGGAATGAAATGTAAAGTTTGATATAGAGTTCTCGGTATATTTGTTCATCAGACCGATACTGTAATTGGATTTTTGTATTGGATTTGGCCTTATTAGTCACATGGGTGAGTAACAGCATTGTCTCACCCACCATATGGAGAAGGAATTCCGTTGCTTTGGTAGTGGTATTTGAGATGGATTAGGGGATAATGATTTGATTAGTGGTAGGGGTGTTACAATATCAAACACTCTTTATTTAAAAAACTGGATATCAAACACTCTTAAACTAATCCAAACCTGAAATATCCCAAATGCTAATTACCTTAATTAATAATGAATTAATTAAATAAAAGTAATTAATGAAAGGTTAAGGAATTAAATATCCTTAAACAAGTAAAAAAAAGAATAATAGGATATTTAAATAAACCCTAAGGAGTCGTTAGAAAACATTAACGAACCCTAAAATGAAGTTGGGGAGGTTTTAGAAAAGAAATACAAACAAAAATAAAATAATCGTTTTACATCGAAAAACATGTCATAAATATTTTAGAAGTGAAAACGAGGTCCTAGATACCTTATAAGGTTATTTTGGTAATTTTAGAAGCATTGGATGGTTAAACAATTGGAACAAAAGACGTCACGTTTTCGCCTAAAATGGCGAAACATAAACCAATTTAGAATTAAATCCTAATTAATAGAACTTATAAATAACAATAATAATTATTGTTTGAAAGTATAAATTTGGAGTCATAAAAAGATCCGTCTCATTATACGGGACAACGTGTCGCGACCGGCATGCAAAACGAGTAAGAAATGAACTAGAAACGACATTATATGTGTAACGTTTTAAAATAAAAAAATGGGCCGACCAGGCCCAAAGAACTAGAGCGGTGTAGGATCGGGTGGCTAAGTCAAACAACCAAAGGTGTGAGTCTAAGAGTTGGCTTGACTCAATCAGCTTTCGTAAGTGAGAAGCACTCTGTGATGTAGAGGCACTCAATCGAATTGATTAAATTAAGGTGCGGAAGACTTTTGCGGTAATTGAAGCGAAACGATGAAAAGAGAGGAGGACTCTGTGGAACTCAGCAAGATACACAAATAAGCTATTTCATTTCCTGGTCAAATAAAATAACTTACAAATGTCCACTAAGTAGAAAGGATCTACTTAGCGGTTTTTCACTCACTCACCCAACACACTTTCTAATCAGATCAATGGTAAGCATAGTGAAACTAGGATCTTCCTAGGCAGAGTCTATCTAAATGCGCTAACTAACTTGGTACGTATTCTCTCTCTCTTTCTGGCTTACAAAGCGATTCTCTTTCTCTCTCTAAGCTCTGAAACAATCCTCAATGAAAGCCCTGTTGAAACTGACTATTACACAACTTATTTATACTATCAATACAACTGGTAGGTCGAAGGAGTTAGTTCTGAAAATACCAGAACTAACTTAGTGGGCAACTTCCAACGGCTTTGAGTAGTCTTCTTACTTGAGCCGCGATCTTCGGGTGTTGAGGGAAGACTTCATGACCGTTGTGGCATTTAAGGCATTCCCGAGTTGACTCCTTATTATTCGCAACAGCACGGGAGAGTATGTGAAGTCTTCTTAGTTGAGTGGACTCTATTGAAGCGGCTCACTCTTTGTGTCAGTCTAGGGATGATTGACTCTGTCGAGGTGATAGGCTATCTCTGCAACACTCCGATGTCCCAACAGTTTCCCCCTTGTTGCTGATGATAGCAAACCTCCGTGAATCCTGATGGAGTCAATCCTGAAATAGAAACACAAAGGACTAGGGGAACCGACCCTGTCAAAGTTCCCCCTTAATAGCAGCAGTAGTAGTTGAGTTCAAAGACTCCATTTAGGTTCCCCCTAAACCGTAGAGGGACTCCAGGCAAGCAATCATTAAATAGGCAGTGTAATAGGCAGGATAAGACGTAGTATATAAAGCAGTTAAAATACTAGACCACACGGTCCAGCAGCAGAAATCCAAGAGCAGTTTAAAAACAACAACAGAGTCACCCGTACACCAGACGGGATTCACCGCTTCCCCCTTTTGCTTTCATCAGAGGGAAGCCCACAATCACACAGAGTTAGTCAAAATATTCACACACAAACCAACAACAAGTGTTTAGAACTTAAAAACAGCCTAAGTCCTAACACTACACACACACACATCATGGCTAAGCGGTTGGGGTCAGGGTGGATTGGATGTCACGGAGTTGTTCTTGCAAGGCCGCCACAGTCGTCTCTATCCCAGCGAGTCTGTCCATCATCCGCGTTTGGCCCTGAATCAGCTCTGCTGCCTGCACAAGGAGTCGCTCCACTTTCTCCAGGAGGGGTAGGAGTGAAGCTTGAGGGACTGCCTCTTGAGAAGTGGAAGTGCCCGCCATCGTTGGAGTTGATGGGGGGGCAGCAGCTTTGATTTGTCGATAGATGTCAGCCGATTCAGATAGCGCAGGTTGATGGTGTCTGCCTCTTCGATGGACTCTGGCGTCGATGTCGTCAGGGGTACCTAAAAGAATTTGAGAATTCGTGGCAGCCAGAACACATACCCCAGGGAGTGTTTCGGGGTGTCGACATACTGGGCTAAGTGATGGAGAATGATGTGGGCCAGATTAATGGAATGACGGTTGATTATGCAGTACATTATGGTGAGGTCCAACCAGTTGACCATGAGATTTCCTTTTTTTCGTGGGATAATGTTTTTGATGACCAGAATGTGTAGGAGTTGGTGTAAAATGGAGAGATCGCCACAGGGTATGGGTGAGCCAATCTTTTTCTTGGAGGAGAAAAAGCGATAGGTTTTTTTTGTGGGACCCCGAGGATTTCAGGAAGGACTCCTTTCTCATAGAAGGACAGGCCAGTAGCAGGGACTCCAAGGATTTGGGACAATTTTTCAAGATTGAAGAAGATTGGGGTGGAATTAACAAAAGACTGTGCAGCACCGTTTCTGATAACAAGATTTTGAAAGAAATCGATAGACTCTTGGGGATACCACTCCGTTACCTCACAAAAGAGGTGTTTCCACCCCTGAACATCTAGCATGGTCACTAACTCCCCTAGGTTTGAAGATAGAGCCCATGAAAAATCGAGGAACTTACCCCTGACGATATTTCGTTATGAGGCAGGGTCCCCGAGCATGTAGCGCTGGTTGAAGGGGTCTATCTTCGCACATCTTCGGTGCGGTTTTGAAGGTTTCTGGTCCTTGGTGGAGGTGGCGCCAGTAGAAGTGTCGTGACTGACCGTGGGCAATTCTTGGACTGGTGACGATTCGCCGGAGCCAGAGGAGACTGGTTGGGCCCTGACAGAAGAACGGAGTACTCTTTTGGCTGTGGGTCAGCTGGAGGTTTGAGCTTTTCTTTTACGGGTTTTGGGTTTAGGTTGTTGTGGTGGTGTTGCTGATTTTGCGGGAGATGTGTGGTGGGTTGGTGTAGGAGATTTGTTGGTTGGGGCTTGCGGTTGATCAGTAGGTTGGTTTTCGACAGTAGGGTTTTGATCTTGTAGTGGTGGAGATGGTGGCATGGTTTGTAGTGGGGTAGCTTCTTCAATATCGGTTTCAATAATGTCGGTTTTTGTGGCAGAGGGTGGTGTTTGATGCGGAGATGTATCACGGGTGGTTGGTGGTGGTGTGGCGGAGTGTGTGGGGGACGAGGTAGCAGTGGTTTTAGTGGGAGAGTGAGTGGTGGTGGTGGTGAGTGGAGATGGATTCGGGTAGGCCATCGATTGGAGGTACGCCTGAAGACGGATGTGATCTTGGAAAATATCGGCTGGGATGTTGATACCGTTGAAATTGATGCCTGCCATTTGGAAAGTGTAGGATACTTGGGTGTAAAATGGATGGAAGTGAGAGAGATGGAGTGGACGGGTGATGGCTATAAAGGTTGTAACGTCTGCGGAAGATGTAGAGGTAGCTTGTGTCAGGCGAGAAAAACACTAGTAGAAAATAGACCTATCGCAGCGGTTGTTTTGGGTCTATCGCAGCGGTTCTAGAACCATTGCGATGAGGTGCGCTGCGATAGGGTCTCGACCTATCTCAGCGGTTTTTGAACCGCTGCAGTAGGTTACCTATGGCAGCGGTTCCTAGCTAACAACCGCTGCCATAGGTGGGCTTCTGGGAAAAAAACAAGCCTATGGTAGCGGTTCCTAGCTAACAACCGCTGCCATAGGTGGGCTTCTGAAAAAAAAAACAAGCCTATTGCAGCGGTTGTTAGATAGGAACCGCTGCCATAGGCTTGTTTTTTTTTTTTAAAAAAAATCTGCTTCTGTCGCGATAATTTCTGGATCTGGTTGCACGTCCTTGTTTGTGTCCGGCCATATTTGGGCGGACGTCTCAGTGTTGTCCGGCCTTTTATCCACGGACGCGGCTATTCTCGTCCGGCCAAACTTGAGCGGACGTCTCAGTGTTGTCCGGCCTTTTATCCACGGACGCGGCTATTCTCGTCCGGCCACAACATGTTCCTTGTTCTCCAAACCTTTTGCAAATTACCGTGAGATGAGAATAACAACCCTTGTTCCTCGTCCACCAACCAGATTTGCAAAATTACAGTAACAGAGGTGTAGATATGAGAAGATAAAGAGGCACATAGCATATATGTTCTTGTTCGCCAGTTAGGGTTGCAAAATTACCGCGTGAGAATATTAATGGAGGCGCAGAGCATCTTGTTCTCAGTTAAGGTTACAAAATTACCGAAGTAAAGATAAGTTCGAGCATATTACCATGAGGGAAGAGAAGAAGAATAAATGAGTGAAAGAAGAAGAGAGCGCAGAGCATGCGTACCTTGTTTGCCATCGACCGTGAGTGAAGAGAAGAAGAGAGCACAAAGTTGTTCGTTGTTTGCCGCGACCAGAAGAAGGAGAGCGTAGAGCATTATTAACGTCAGTTAACAGAGGAGAAACTTTTATATTAAAACAAAAAGTCTATTGCAGCGGTTCCTAGTAACAACCGCTGCAATAGGCTAAAAAAACAGGGAAAGTGAAATTTTTGAAAAAATAAGCGGGAATTTTTTTTTTGAAAAATCGACCTACCTATTGCAGCGGTTGTTACTAGGAACCGCTGCAATAGGCTAAAAAAAACTGGGAAAGTGAAATTTTTGAAAAAATAAGTGGGAATTTTTTTTTTGAAAAATCGACCTACCTATTGCAGCAGTTCCTAGTAACAACCGCTGCAATAGGCTTAAAAAAAGCCACGTCCTTGTTTTTGTCCGGCCATTTATGGCCGGACGTCTCACAAGCAACCCCCGCAGTGTTGTCCGCCCTTTTCTCCACGGACGCACCATGGACACACCTCAGTCTTTGATCTTGTCCGGCCAAATTTCCACGGACGTCCCACGGTTTTCTTTGCGTCCGTTTTGTGTCCGCCCTTAAAACGCCGGACGTCTCTATCCTGTCCACGGTTCCGTCCGCCCAAATATGGTCGGACGTGACTAAGTTATAAGCGGGATTTTTTTTTAAAAAAATCGACCTACCTAATGCAGCGGTTCCTAGTTAACAACCGCTGCAATAGGCTTTTAAAAACGCGGGATAGTGAAATTTTGAAAAGAATAAGCGGGATTTTTTTTGAAAAAATCGACCTACCTACCGCGGCGCCCCTATTGCAGCGGTTCCTCTAACAACCGCTGCAATAGGGGCGCTGCGGTAGGTAGGTTTTGTACTAGTGAAAATAAGGGGCCACAGGGTTTTGGCGAGATTAACGGCGAGGTCGATGACGTGGGCGGTAGTGCAAGAATAATAGACATGCTAAGCAATAAAAACACGTTTCATAGATTCAAGTGCAAACATAGACAGACTCGATGAGACATGAGGGAGTACCTGCTGAAGATTATGGTAGGGGCAAGGAGATGCGACCGTCTAGGTAGACGGAGTCAACCCGATTGCTGATCGCAGTGCTTCGAATCATGCTGTAGACAGGGGTTTAGCAAAGATATCTGCAAGTTGATCTTCTGTGGGCACAAAGTCAAGTTGGATGAGCTTTTTCTCGACACAGTCTTTCAAGAAGTGAAAGCGAATTTCAATATGTTTGGTTCTTGAGTGTTGAACTGGTTTTTGGATATTTTGATGGTGCTTTTATTGTCACAGTAAATTGGGATTTGTCCTTGGGTGACATAATAGTCTTGAAGTTGTTGTTTCATCCAAAGGAGTTGGGAGCAACATGCTGCAGCAGAGACATACTCTGCCTCCGCTGTAGAGAGTGCTACGGAGTTCTGTTTTTTGGAGGACCATGAAACAAGGCAAAGACCCAAGAACTGTGCATTACCTGAAGTACTCTTTCGATCTTGGAGGGAGCCAGCCCAATCAGAGTCACTATATCCAGATAAGGTGAAAGTAGGAGATCAAGGATACCATAGATAGAGTGTACTTGTACCTTTTAGATATCTGAAGATACGCTTGACTGCTTTGAGGTGAGACTGCTTTGGGGCTGCTTGGAAGCGAGCGCAGAGGCAGACTGCGTGAAGAATGTCGGGGCGACTGGCAGTGAGGTACAAGAGGGACCCTATCATTCCTCTATATTCTGTGGCATTGACACCGACTCCATCATCATCAGGATGAAGTTTTGCAGATGTACAGCTTGGTGTGGACATACTCTTGGCATTTTTGAGGTTGTACTTGTCAAGGAGTTCCTTGATGTACTTTTGCTGGTGGATCTTAATCCCTTCCTTCTCCTGTTGAATTTGTAATCCTAGGAAAAACTTGAGCTCACATACTATTCATGGAAAACTCTTGCTTCATTAGGTTAGCAAAATGGTCGTAGAGGATGTTACTTGTAGAGCCATAAATGATATCATCAACATAGATCTGTACTAGAAGTAAGTCATGCGATGAGTGAAGAATGAATAGTGTTTTATCTACGTTACCTCGAGAGAAACCATTTTGCAATAGATATGTAGACAGTCTTTCATACCAGGCGCGCAAAGCCTGTTTCAGTCCGTAAAGGGCCTTACATAGTTTGTAGACGTAGTCGGGATGGATGGAGTCTGTGAACCCTGGTGGTTGCTCGACGTAGACTTCTCTATCAATGTAGCCATGGAGGAAGGCTGTCTTGACGTCCATTTGATATAATTGGAAACCTTTGAATGCATCAAACGCAATTAACATGCGAATTGCTTGAAGACGAGCTACGGGAGCGAAGGTTTCATCATAGTCAATCCCTTCTTCTTGATTGTAGCCCTGAACGACCAGTCTAGCTTTATTCCTGAAAACTTGTCCTGCATCATCAAGTTTGTTACGAAAGACCCAACGAGTACCAATGGTTTGCTGATGTGTGGGTCAAGGAACTAGCTCCCAGACAGCATGTCTTTGGAGAGAATTTAGTTCCTCCTGCATTGCAATGACCCAATCACTATCAAGGAGTGCTTCTTTGACATTTCTTGGTTCAGTGTTGGAGAGAAAGGCACCAAAGGCATAGAGGTTTTGCATAGCTTGGAGACGTGTTTGAACACCGGAGTTTGGGTCTATAATGATATTTTCAGGAGGGTGAGCTGATTTTTGTTGGAACTGTCAACGTGAAGCAGGAGAGGGTGTGTCTTTGTCAGAGGAGTCAAAGTTCAAGTTTTGTGGTAAGGGTATCTCCAGGGTATTGTCAGAGTCAGTAGAGTCTGATGTATTGTTTTTGTTTGCCGGAGAATCATTAGGAGTGATGGATTGGGAATTGGGGAGTCTTCCTATGGGTACAGTGATGAAGTGTGGATCGGTTAGGAAGTCGTCAGGAGCAAAGTCAAGTTGATCAGAAGATGAGCCAACATTGGGGACTCATCGAACTTGACATGGGGACTCTCTTCTAAACATTGAGTTCTCAGATTGATAACACGATAAGCTTTGCTTTTAGAAGAGTAGCCAAGAAAAATACCTTCATCACTTTTAGGAGAGAACTTACCCAAGTTGTCCTTACCATTGTTGTGGATAAAGCACTTACATCCGAAACGCCTGAGATGAATAAGACTTGGTTTACGTTGACGGAGTAGTTCATAGGGTGTCTTGTGAAGGAATGGATGAATCAGCGCACGATTTAACACATAACATGCTGTGTTAATAGCTTCTTCCCAGTATGATGGAGTGAGTTGACTGTCAATGAGCATGGCGCGTGCCATTTCTACCAAAGTTCTATTCTTTCATTCAACCACTCCGTTTTGTTCCGGAGTGCGTGCAGATGAGATTTGGTGATCGACTCCGTTGTCCCTGCAAAACTCATCAAACGACTTATTGCAAAATTCAGTACCCTGGTCCGTTCTCAGGGTTTTCAAAGTGAATGAAAATTTGTTGATAAACATTTTATGGAGGTTGATGAACTCCGTAAAAGTTTCATCCTTAGTAGATAGAAAAATGACCCAAGTCCACCTTGAATAGTCATCGACTATGACTAGAATGTACCTCTTACCACTTCTACTTTGTGTACGCATGGGACCAACAAGATCCATGTGGAGCAATTCTAACAGAGCTAGTAGAGAGAGTCGACTTACTTTTGAAGGAGGACCGGGTGTGTTTGCCTTTTACACGTGCTTCACAGACATAGTCTGTGTCGAAGTTTGTGTCGGGTAACCGATCACCAAGTCCTTGCTTTTGAGTTTGTTCAACAGTTTGCGATTTGCGTGACCAAGTTTGGAGTGCCACAACAATGAGTTCTTGGAATGCACGTTGAGACAGACTTGATCGTCTGGATTAATGGAGTTTAAGCACATTTTGTAGAGATTCCTTCTCTACGTCCCACAGCTTTTAATGAACCTGTATGCTCATCATAGACCTTACAATCCGAAGAGGAGAAAAGTACCAAATTGAATCTATCACAAATTTGAGAAATACTTAGTAAACTATGTTGGAGTCCAGTGACCAGATGTACTCCATCAATTTTTAATTTTGAGGGGTTACCTACGGAGCCAACTCCCATGATTTCACCCTGGTTGTTGTTTCCAAAGGTAACCTAACCTCCTTGGTAGGATGAAAGCGAATTGAATTGATTTGGATCTCCAGTCATGTGACGAGAGCATCCACTGTCCAAGTACCAGCTGTCTCCATTCGCCTTCACCTACAAAAGAACAGATCATTTGTTAGATTTGGGAACCCAGATGTACTTGGGTTCCCTTTTCGAGCCAGCTCTTTTCAATTCTTCTCGTGCTTCAAGTATCAATTTAACACGTTTGACATTAAACGAAAGATCATTATTCAATTTATCACATGCACTATCTCTATGTCCAAGACTCCCGCAGTAGCCACAAATTTTGGTTGGTGGAAGATTAACGTATTTCTGTTGTCCTTTCCACCAGGAGTCGAATTTTTCCTTTTCTTGATATATTTTGGCTCTATTGTCGGATTTGGACATATTCTTTGGGATGTCGAACTTACCCTTGTGCCACTTGGGCGTGGATTGAGTGGATCGAACTCCGGATTGTAGATTTACAATCTGTTGAGAGAGTTGTTCTACTTTGGAGCGAAGATCATCTCGATCTTGGCTAATTTTATTGATCTTGGAGTTGGCCCACTCAGGTAGTTCAGAGGAGGTGACTTGTTTGATAAACATGACTAGCTTAAGGGAGAGAGCGTGCTCCTTTTCTTTCAGTTTTTGAGTGAGATTTTTGATAGTGGTGTTCAGGGATATATTTTTGGATTCAAAAGCATTTAGATCATTTTGAAGAGAACAACACTTGTCAGTAAAGATGGTGAGGTCTTGTTTGAGAGAGTCGATCAGGGTGAGAGACTCTTTTTGGTCACCCTGGCTAAATTGAGTTCGCTCTAAGGTATCATGAAGTTCCTTTTGAAGGGAATCAACATGACGCCTTGATTCTTGTAGATCTAACCTGAGAGAACAAGAGATGGTTTTGTGTTCCTCAGCTTCATCTCTTAGGGCATACATATGACCTTTTGAGATTTCGAGTTCCTCAGATAGCTCGGTTATTTTGCTGGTAAGACTTGCTTTGAGGGAGTTGTTCTCGGAGACAATTTTAGCAATTAAAGTCATAAATCCCATAGGAGAAATACAGTAAAGATCTGTTTCAAGGTGAGAACGAGTTACCTCATTGTCTGGAATTAGGGATTCCGTCGTGTCGTGTGCCATGAGACATACCAGGCCGCTGGACTCTGCGTCTAGATCGTCGGAGTCTGAATCACCCCAACCAACAGCTGCCATCAGCGATCTCCCTTGAGATTTTCCATACTGGTTCTTGAATAAGGGACAATCCTTCTTGAAGTGACCGGGTTTTTTGCAGTTGAAACAAGTGACAAAATTGAAGACTTGTTTGGAGGTGTTTGAGAACGACCGACTCTGTCGATTAGGTTGGTTACACATGAATTTCGGAAGTTCTTGACTATGAAGACAAAGTCTTCCATAGTCTCAGCCTCACTTTCCTCAACAATAATATCCACCAGCTCAGCCTTGGCTTGTCTGATTTGAGTATCAGCGACATAGGCTCCTTCTTGAGTGTACTGAGTCGAATTAACCTGCAAGGCTTGGTCATTCAAAGTAGTAGTCTTACTAGAAGAAGAAGAAGTATTACCACATTTCTTTCGAACATTCTTCTTGTATTTTCTACAGATTGTAGATAGGAACCTAGGTCTTGACAACTCCATTTGAATAAATCCTTGCATGCTTTGGTGGAGATTACCGTTTCTGCCCATTCTTCTCGGAGATTGTCCAGCAGCTTGTGCAAGACACTCTCTCTCTATCCGGTAAGATGTTAACTTCCTGCATAGTAGTAGTTAGTAAATAGAAAGGATCAAGCACTTCTTCCCGGGACTCACCAGGCTTTTGTAGAAAATTTTCATAGTCCATTCGGAGTTCTTGAGCTTTGCATTTCTTGAGTTCAGTGACCCTTCGTGGGTAGCTTGAAGGAGTGTCCATATCTCATTTGCGGACTTACAGTGATTGACTCTCCCTTGTTCTGGGATGGACAGGCAAGTGTATATTGCACGTGATGCTTGTCGATTAAGCTCGTACCTTTTGTGATCTGCAGCAGTCCATGTTGATCGATTTGGATTGACTGCAAGATCTCCTCCAGTGACTATCTCCCAAAGCTCAGAGTTGACAGACTCAATGTGTTGCTCGATCTCGTTTTTCCAATGGTCGTAGTTGGTGGAGGTGAGTTTGGGGTGCTCGAAGTGCTGGTTGTTTTGATTGGTGAAGAGATCTGCCATTGCTTCGTTGATTGACCGTTAGCCTAAGCAAGGCTCTGATACCACGTGTAGGATCGGGTGGCTAACTCAAACCAACCAAAGGTGTGAGTCTAAGAGTTGGCTTGACTCAATCAGCTTTCGTAAGTGAGAAACACTCTGTGATGTAGAGGCACTCAATCGAATTCATTAAATTAAGGGTGCAGAAGAATTTTGCGGTAATTGAAGCGAAACGATGAAAAGAGAGGAGGACTCTGTGGAACTCAGCAAGATACACAAATAAGCTATTTCATTTCCTGGTCAAATAAAACAACTTACAAATGTCCACTAAGTAGAAAGGATCTACTTAGCGGTTTTTCACTCACTCACCCAACACACTTTCTAATCAGATCAATGGTAAGCGTAGTGAAACTAGGATCTTCCTAGGCAGAGTCTATCTAAATGCGCTAACTAACTTGGTACGTATTCTCTCTCTCTTTCTGGCTTACAAAGCGATTCTCTTTCTCTCTCTAAGCTCTAAAACAATCCTCAATGAAAGCCCTGTTGAAACTGACTATTACACAACTTATTTATACTATCAATATAGCCGGTAGGTCGAAGGAGTTAGTTCCGAAAATACCGGAACTAACTTAGTGGGCAACTTCCAACGGCTTTGAGTAGTCTTCTTACTTGAGCCGCGATCTTCGGGTGTTGAGGGAAGACTTCATGACCGTTGTGGCGTTTAAGGCATTCCCGAGTTGACTCCTTATTATTCGCAACAGCACGGGAGAGTCTGTGAAGTCTTCTTAGTTGTGTGGACTCTATTGAAGCGGCTCACTCTTTGTGTCTGTCTAGGGATGATTGACTCTGTCGAGGTGATAGGCTATCTCTGCAACACTCCGATGTCCCAACAAGCGGCCCAGTCTTCCTTGCATTCACGGTAATTTACAACCCTAACCGCCAATAGAGGAACATACATGCGCCTCTCTCTCATTCATTCCCTTCACTTCAGAATATTTTTGCAAACCTTAACTCCCTCTCCTATCTCTGCTGCCTCCCTTCTCTCCTTCTTCTCCGTCTTCTTTCTCTAGACAAAAATTCAACCCTAATCTGGCAAACAAAGTTCTACGCCTCCCTTATCCTCTTTTCCGATCTCTTAGCTCTTTCTTCCCTTCTCTGGTGATTCTCAAACGAACAAGGAACATAAACTCTACATCTCTCTGTTCTCTTATTCTTGGTCACACCAGTCTGAAGGAAAAAGTGCCAGACACCGTAAATCTAAGAAGTGATAAGTGCAAAATATATATACTTTTAAGGCTATAATTCTTCCTATTTTGATAACGGTTCATGCCATATTTCTCACTTATCATATGTTTTTTCCTTAGATTTATGTTTTGATGTAAACTGTTACATTTTATGTGTATAATGCAGGAAAAAGTCTAGAAATTGCATAGTATATCTCATGAGGATTACAACGCAACAAATGAGGAGCATATCAGAGCTAAAACGAAGAATCTAGACCCCGTCGAAGTTGTGTCTGACCTTGCGTCCAAACTTGCAAGGCCGGACAAGTGCCGAGAGATCTAGAATTATGTCCGGACATGTGTCCGAACATGTAGTCGGGAAATCCAACGCGAGCAAAACATAGAGACGTCCGGACGTTAGTGTGGGTCGGACAAGATGTAACACCCCATCCATAACCTTAACACTTAATCAATAATCGCAGTGGAAATCATTCTTAAACATATACCAAAAAGGGCGGTGTTACACGCCGTTAGCCACCCACGTGGCTAACAAGGCTGTTACTTACAATGTATCGGTCTGATTACGAGAATGCCGAGCATAATACAACCTTACAAAATCACCTATCCAAAAAGAATGACAATATACCGAGTGTAACTGTTCAAAAATCACCAACTGGCTTTACATCCGCCAAAAGTAGACGACCTCGAGTGTACAAACACTACTCGGGTTCAACATCCAAAAATAACAAAACATCAACAACCTAGGATCTAAAGCCATTCTGCTTCCTCGATCCTCATCCTGCAAATAAACATAGCCCCCAAAGGGGGTCAGCAACCTTTTGCTGGCATGGTTAACGTGCAGCCCGCTGACTACCGGGATACACGCAACTATTTGTCATGATAACATGGCGTAGATTTTATCATACAACATGCATATACATAACAGGGATTATCGCAAAACAATAACAACACATACATGGTGAAAACAATTCACTTAGGGTAACAACCAACATGGTTAGTCAACTGGTAAGCCTAGAGAATGTCTCCATCCTCATGTTAAGCTTAACACATAACACATTACTGTCTTGTTAGTCAAATGAACAACTTAACTTGGAAGATGAGACGGGTATGATTACCCGTACACATCAACACATAATTTCCCCCTAGCCCAAGTGGAAGTCAGGTAGGCAGCTTTGGCTAAGCTATGGGAGGTCGAATTCCCCATAAAAGGAAAACTACCCTAACATAAGGAGAGAGCCGAATCTGATTCAGATGTCGACACCCATACATACACGCGTGACCGGAACGACCGGATTCCTCACTCCCCGTTAGCACTTGTTAGAAGTCCCACAATGGGATCTTAACATTATCTCACACAAGTAAGTGTTTAAGTCCAGTTAGGCATACAAGGGAAGTAAGGCATAATGCAAACAACACATCACAACCAAACACACATAGCCGGGTTAGACATTCCTTAGGTTGGGAACGTTGTTACCGGATACCGTTCTCTTACGTTCCTAGATTTGGGTTAATGAACAGTTAGCACGCATTCGAGGTTACCGGTATCGGTACGTACACGTCACATTAATAATAAGAACTGTAAACTCGTTTCATGATTTAAATCTTACAAGGTCGTAAACACACAGAAAAACAAGCAACACACAAGCCGGTGTAAACCGGTAGGCAACAAACTGCAAGAAAACCATACCTTGGTCCTTGCCGCTCTAGTGTTCCACCGTACGTGGTTCCTAAACACGATTGATAACGTCGGTTAATTAATATACGAGACCTTTATTAATTTATCATTTCACTTGCCTTGTTTATTTTTCTTTCACACTTAATTATGATTTTTCCATCTTTTTAGTTGTTATTATAACCCACCTACATGTCCTAGACAAACCCCCGCAAACGGAAGTCAAAACGGGGCTTAAACGAGCAATTTATGTTGAAAACTGTGACATGTCCGAACTTGTGTCCGGACATCAATGTTCGGACACAAGTCGAGACTTGAAAGGTGAAAACTGGCGTTTGTCCGAACTTGTGTCCGGACATCTAATTTCGGACACAAGTCGAAACGAAATCTGGAAAATTTTTCAACCGTCCGAACTTGTGTCCGGACATCTAAGTTCGGACACAAGTCGAATGAAAGTCTGAGAAAACTCTTTCAAGTGTCTGAACTTCCAATGTTCGGACGGAAGTCCGGACACACCTAAAACTCCGAAAAAATTTTCCCGCAACGAGGCATGTCCGAACTTCCAAGTCCGGACGGAAGTTCGGACGTGCCTGGAAGTTCATAAAACAGTGGCGTTTTCTACACAAAGATACACCCAAACCATACACAACTTTTGGCACTATCTCCCCATGGTTATTACATGTTTCCCCCACATTATTTAGCCCACCAAACACTTTGACCACACTCATTCCAAAACACAATTTTGTATACAAATCCCATCATTTAACAACAACACCACAATGCACACAACCCTTAAAGTTTGGCACTTAAACAACAACAAATTAAGCACTGAATTTCCTCATATTATTAGCAACACCTGCATTTCACTGAGCATTTATATTTGCACAAACATAAACACCCTCATACATCACACACTAGTTTAAGGTAGGTTAATTACCTTGGTTTTCTTTTCAAAACTTTCCCCTTCTCTTTACTTCTTGTTCCTCAATCGGTACTCAACCGGATATTTGCTACACTAATGACCAAGCCAAGATAGCCACAATGAGTATTTAGGGTTTATGATTCCATTAACCCTAGAATTTAGAATTTGCTTGAACATATTGGAGGGAATTACCTTCTATTTCAAAATGAAATGTTTGGCAATGGAATTAGGGCTAGCTCCAACTCCTCTTGAAGATTTAACAAGCTTGAATATGAAGAGAAACAAAGGTGTTCACACACATAAAATCGGTTACCCTAAAAATGGGGGAATGAACAGATTTTTGAGTTACTTCTTACCTTAGCACAACAAGGAGATGATGGGCTTCAAGAATATGAAGTTTCTTCCTCAAAGTGTAGTACACCCATGGAAATGAAGTATGGTGTTTTGAGATTTTGAAAGGTACAAAATAATCCCCAAGGTGAGAGGAGTATGTTGGTGAAAGAATTTCTTGATTTGGAGCTAGAATGAAGAAGTTACAAGGAGATGAAGTTGGGTTGTTTTGTTGGCTTGCAAATCGCCATGGTTAGCAACAAGAAGAGAAAAGAGAGCTGGGTGAGGGGGAAGGAACCGTGAGTGAAGAGGATGAAGGGAAGAGAGAGAGTGTGAGAGAGTTAGTGTGTGAGGATAAAGTGTATTTTATTGTTTTGTATTTTAGTAAATAAGTAGAGTTAATGAGGTAGAGAAGGAGAGGGTAAAATCTGATTTTATTTTACAATGTGAGTGAGAGTGGCACTTGGTCATTAGCAGATAACACCCGTTAATTCCCGAACTGTCAGTTTTAATAGTTCGGGTCCGGTTTCCGGAATATATTTTTGATTCTAAAAATTCTTAGACTTTAATTAGTATATAATTATAGTTATAAAATCAACTATAATTTATACAAGTCCGTTTCAAACGTTTAAGGTCACGTTTTTGGTTTTCTCGAAAAACGTGTTTTAAAGTCTCGTTTGTGCTTTTAATCCATTATATGGATTCGTTTCCTTCGGGAATTTCTCCCACATGTTCATAGTGACTAATTAAGTCTTAAAATATATTAATTATGTAATTAACTAACATATTAAGGTTTGGGGTATTTCAATCTACCCCCCTTAAAAGAACTTTGTCCTCAAAGTTCACACTTCCCACGCATCTTAATTATTAGAACACGGGGATTACTTCTGAAACAACACTTCCATAACAAATACACAAACGTTTCTTACATCACATCGGACTCAAGGTCCCGGTACATAACATCACTTAGACTCAACGGTCTATAGCATAACAACATAGACATGTATTCCAATACATGCCGTACATACATAACCGAAACGGCTCTACCCCCCTTAAATAGGGGTACGCCCCGTACCCTATACATACAAAACTAAGAAGTAAACAACGACGGGTACTTCGCCCACATCTTCTCCTCCAGCTCCCAAGTGGCCTCCTCGACTTCCTGGTTAGACCAGAGAACCTTCACCAATCTCACAGATTTGTGGCGAGTGTCTCGAGTCTTAGTGTCCAGGATCCGTACGGGAGTCTCCACTGATCGCATGGTCGGCTCAAGTGTTAGCCTTTCGGGCTGAAGTACATGAGACGGATGAGACATATATTTCTTCAACTGGGACACATGAAATACATCATGTACCTTGCCCAGCTCAGCAGGTAATTCAAGCCTGTAAGCTACCGGGCCTATCCGCTCCGTCACAACATAAGGCCCCACATATTTCGGGCTCAACTTGCCTTTCTGGCCAAAACAAATACTCCCTTCATGGGGGATACTCTAAGAAATACCTGATCGCCCACGGCGAACTCCAGGTCACGTCTGCGCACATCGGCGTATGATTTCTGTCTATCCTGAGCTGCTTTCATGTTAGCCCGGATCTGACGTACTTCTGCTTGTACTTGCTCTAAATACTCAGGTCCTATAATGACCGTCTCACTCGACTCATCCCAGCATAATGGCGTGCGGCATGGTCTACCGTACAAAGCCTGGAAGGGAGACATCTTGATCGACGCATGGTAACTGTTGTTGTAGCTAAACTCGATCAGATGTAACTTGTCAATCCAGCTGGTCTGAAAGTCAAGTGCACATGCACGTAACATATCCTCAAGCGTCTGTATGGTGCGCTCACTCTGACCATCTGTCTGTGGGTGAAACGCCGTACTCAACTTCAGTTCGGTACCAAGCGCTTCCCGTGTACTTCTCCAATACCTCGAGAGGAATCTGGTATCCCTATCAGACATGATAGTCTTCGGTACTCCATGATGTCGTACTATCTCATGGTCGAAGAGCTCTGCTAGCTTCGCCACTTTCCAGGTGTCCTTCATCGGAATGAATCTGGCCACCTTGGTCAGTCGGTCGACAACGACCCATATCATATTCAAGCCTCCCCTAGTAGGCGGAAGCCCAACAACGAAGTCCATGGAAATATCATGGAACTTCCATTCTGGAACGGGCATCCGCTGTACCATGCCACCAGGATGACGGTGCTCAAACTTGACCTTCTGGCAAGTGAGACACCTAACAACGTAATCTGTCACATCTTTCTTCATACCGGTCCACCAGAAATATCTCTTCATACTCTTGTACATTTTTGAAGCTCCGGGGTGAATAGAAGTAGAAGAACAGTGTGATTCACTCAGTATGCGCTCCTTCAGCTCAGCGCTACTTCGTGGGATACAGAGTCGGCCATTCAGCCTGATCAAACCATCATCATGAAGTCGGAAGTCATACTTCTGACCTTCGAATGTGCCGTCAATAAGTTTCTGTTTGATCTCTTGCATGTACTGATCTGACATCTGAGCACTCCGCACCTCTTCAACCAAGCTAGAGTGAGAGATAAGCGAATAGAGAGTGTGCTCGGCGACTCAATGCATCAGCTACAATGTTTGCTTTACCTTCCTTGTACTGAAGGTTAATATCGTAATCGGTAAGGAATTCAACCCATCTTCTTTGCCTCATGTTCAGCTCCTTCTGAGTGAACAGGTATTTCAAACTCTTATGATCTGAATAAATAGTCACATTCACTCCATACAAATGGTGTCGCCATATCTTCAATGCGAAGACAATGGCACCCAATTCTAGATCGTGTGTAGGGTAGTTTTTCTTCATGTCGCTTCAACTGCCGGGAGGCGTAGGCCACGACCTTCCCGTGTTGCATCAAAACACAACCCATTCCTTTCCCTGACGCATCACAGTACACCTCAAACCATCAGTACCCTCTGGTATAGTAAGAATTGGTGCAGAAGTCAAAGCATCCTTGAGCTTCTGGAATGAGCTCTCACAGTCAACTGTCCAATCAAACGGTGCATCCTTCTTCGTTAAGGATGTCAGCGGTTTCGAAACACTAGAGAAATTCCTCACAAACCTCCGATAATAACCTGCCAGACCGAGGAAGCTCCGGATGTCGGCAACCGTCTTCGGTCTAGGCCAGGTGCGCACAGCATCAATCTTGGCCGGATCTACAGCGATCCCGGCCTCAGAAATAACATGACCAAGAAAAGAGACTTGGTCCAGCCAAAATTCACACTTTGAGAACTTTGCATAAAGCTGGTTCTCTCTCAATGTCTGCAATACACTCCTCAGATGATTTTCATGCTCAACCTTGGACTTAGAATAAATGAGAATATCATCGATGAAAACAACTACTGACTTGTCCAACTGATCTCGAAACAAACGATTCATTAAGTCCATAAACTTTGCCGGTGCATTAGACAACCCAAACGGCATGACCGTGAATTCATAGTGCCCATATCTGGTTCGGAATGCGGTCTTCTCAATGTCACTGTCCCTGATAGCAATCTGATGGTAACCCGATCGCAGATCGATCTTAGAGAATACAGATGCACCTCTCAGCTGATCAAACAAATCATCGATACGTGGCAATGGATAACGGTTCTTCACTGTCACAGCATTCAGCTCCCTGTAGTCGATGCAGAGGCGGAGACTACCATCCTTTTTCTTCACAAAAAGGACTGGTGCTCCCCATGGTGAAACGCTAGGGCAGATAAATCCCTTGTCAAGTAGGTCTCTCAGCTGCTCCTTGAGCTCTGTCATCTCAGCTGGAGCCATACGGTAGGGCGCCTTCGCTATAGGTCCGGTGCCCGGCACCAAGTCAATCTCAAACTCAACTGCCCGTGTAGGCGGCATGCCTGGGAGCTCCTTAGGAAAGACATCAAGAAACTCCGACACAACCGGCACATCTGGGCTAAACTCAGGGTCTCTCTCCATGTCCTGGACATAGCAGAGGTACATCATTCTTTCTTCTGATCTCATGAAACATGGCCATGGCGGAGATGATCTGTGTCGAAGGCTCCCTGGGCCTCTGGCGGTATGAAATGGTAACCCCAGACGGACTTCTAAGAAGCAGACGGTGCTCGGCACATAGGATTCTGCCCTTGTACCGCTCCAACCAGTTCATTCTGACAATTACATCAAATCCAAGCCCGTCGAACTCTATCAAGTCGATCGGGAACTCTTCATTCTTAATTCAAACGGTGGCACCTCGGTAATAACGGGTGCATCTGATCTGCTCCTTAGACGGAGAGTGACTAGGAAGTCAGGCATCTCCTCCCATCTAGCCCCAGTCTCCTCGCAAATGAGAGTGAGACAAATGTATGTGAGGCTCCAGAGTCAAACAAGATCGACGCATCCACGCCATTCACTGGAAGGTACCGGTGAGGATAGTGCCGCTTCTGCCGGCCTCTGCCTCTGTACACACACTCAGTGTACCTTCCGTCCCGAGTGCAGCGCCTAATTTATTTCATAAACTTGATAAGTATATTGGTAACAACACGGGTGGAATGCTTAAGAATTCAACACTGCTTTATTCATACAACTCATCGTTACATCATGATGGTATTACATTGGCTACATAGCTTGATAACTTAGCATACTTACTGCATCACATACTCGACATACAACTGATTTCACACTTTACATGATTACACATAACTTCAAAACTGTCTAAAGGTTAAGTTCAAACGTCCCGGTTTCATGTGTGTGGCATTGATTATTGTCGGAGGCGCTGTGTTCAATTTGATCTTCTTGATACCATGATACAGCATCCTCGACTGCCCACCCATGACTAACACATCACCAGACTCTAACACCAACTTCCTTGCAAGGTCCGCACGCTTCTGCTCGCCATACATAAACACTGCGGTATCACCAATGGACCAAGACACTACGGGTACTCCCTTACTTAGAGACTCAGGTTTTTCGTCCTTATCTTGGTGTAAACCCAATCTTCCACCTTTTTGGTAGAAATTGATAATACATAAATCTGCCTTGATATTTGGAATTTATTCCGGTTCAACTTGCTGAGCAATTCCCACGGTGTGGTTAACAACCGCAAGGAACTCCTCAGGTATACCTGGTATGGTAGCTCCATCTTCAGCTCGTGTATCCTGATATGTCTGGTGTAAGGGTTCCAATCCTTACCCATGCACATCATCTTCAAATTCATTTTCGCCCCACTTGGGTATTCGGGTGTGTAGAAACCTCCAGGTGCTGCTCCAAGCTCGTTGCATCGTCGGATGATATGAATTTGTGCTTCGAGTGTCAGGTATCCTTTTAATAATATCATACCTGGCTGGATAGCCTGACACTGTTCTGTCGGATAGTCGACGATGTCGATGGTGGTATCTCCGGGGTTCGGTGTGGGTGGGATTGGATAGCAAATATTGAAGGTTCCTAACACTAGTAGAAAAATGTTTTTAATGACGGCGTTTAAACCACGGTTAAGTGGAAAATCGTGGTTTAAAGTTTTAAACCACGGTTTTAATAGAAAACCGTCGTTTAAGGTGCATTCCAGAGCGCATATACCACGGTTTTTCCGGAACCGTCGTATATAGGTTAGTTATATACCACGGTTTTCAGGGGAACCGTGGTATATAGTACATGCCGGAGTGAATATACCACGGTTCTTCAAGAACCGTCGTATATAAGGTACCTATATACCACGGTTCCTAGGCAACCGTCATTTATATTGCACATCTTGCTATATTAAACCACGGTTTTTTGATCAACTGTGGTATATAATCTAGGCGGGAATTTTAATTTTCGGCCGAAATTTAACGCGGCGCTTTCTCTCTATTCTCATATATGTCAACCCACTCTTCTTCTTCATTCTCTTCACGGTAATTTTGGAACCCAACCGACGAGCTCTGCAACTCTTCTTCATTCTCTTCAACCTCACGATAATTTTGGAACCCAAACCGACGAACATGCTCTGCAACTATTCTTCATTCTCTTCAACTAGCTCACGGTAATTTTTGCAATCCTAAACCGCGAACAAGGAACATGCTCTTCCTCACTCACTCTTGTTTTTTCGGTAATTTTTGCAGCTTACACTTGCGAACAAGGAACATGCTCGTCCTCACTCACTCATTCTCACTTTCATTTTCGCAACATAACCGGCGAACAAGGTACATGACCTACGCCTCCGTTCTTCATTCTCTTCAACTTCACGGTAATTTTGCAACCCACCGCGAACAAGGAACATACTACGCCATTCTTCACTCATTATTTTGCAACCATAAATCGCAAACAAGGAACACACATGTTCTAGCCTCTCATTCTCTTCTGTGCTGTGTTTGATATCTGCGAAGCGGCGCTTCTGAATCGCCGGCGATTTTGAAAAATTTCATAGACTATAAACCACGGTTATATGTATAACCGGGGTTTATTCGTTGATTTTATAGATAATAAACCACGGTTTTGACCTTTAACCGTCATATAAAAGGGCTTTATACCACGGTTCTCTCCTTAACCGTCGTTTAAAATCGTTGAGGACTGCGTCCAAAAACGGTCTTAAACGACGGTTAAGGAGAGAACCGTGGTATATAGTCCACTTTTATACCACGGTTATCAACCGTGGTATATAGACAATTTTCTATATGCGACGGGATCATAAACCACGGTTCCTAACCGTGGTATATAAGCAAAATAACCGTGGTTTAAAACATTTTTTCCACTAGTGTAAGGTTTAGAATTTCCTAATTTATGTGGTTTTCACATTATACTTTTAACTTGTTACTTATGTGGTCATATATTTAGACTCACTAACATACATGCATGGAATGCGGTAAGCAAACACTAATCTCACTTAACGGTTTAAAGGGGTACCTGGTCTAGAAGACGATCCTGGTGCCTCTGACCGGTCCACCACGTTCAAGGCAGCCTTGCCTGCTCCCGGCCCCTTCCCTTTCTAGGACTCAGTATTCCCTTGCCCTGAGGATGGCTGATAGGTAGATTTCGGGCCTTCAGTGGTAGCAGTGGCCTTACCCTTCCATTGCCCTCTAGGCCTATAGTTCCTGCCATCGGGGTTACTGTAACACTCGAAGTCACGGTGCCCCAGCTTCTTGCAGAAGTGGCACTGCACATCATTCCCTTTGCAATCCTTGTCGGGATGGTCACCTTTGCACCACTTACAGAAGTAGTGGTGCTCCGGTCCAGAGCCCGTACTGGCTGCTATCACAACACACAATCAATACACACTTCACAATATACTAATACATACTTGAATTCGGTATTCGAAATTAACTAGTTACCCTTGGGCGGGTGAGAGCGTAAGGGCTTAGCCGCATAGGCATAGGTGAGCTTCAGCGGTTCCTTAGTGGTAGTGGGCTGGGCTTGGCCCTTGCTATCTTGCTGCTGGCCCTTCTGAGGCTGAGGGTAAGGCTTCCTCTTCTTCCCTCCTTGGTACCCTTGCGAGCTTTGGCCCTCGCTCGAGACCTTGCGCTTATGCGCATTCTCCTCGTCCCTTAGACGGACGGTGATCTCCACCTTAGCAGTGGCATGATAGCACTCCTGAGTATCAAGGTGTTAGTCATGCCCCGTAACACATTTACACACTCCATACAACATTACTTATTCATACTTAGACATTTTTGGAAATTACCTGCAAGGTATTGTACTCGGCTGGCCCCATGCCATAGCGTAGGCGGTGGCTCAACCCACTGTAGAATCGGTTCACTAAGACCCGGTTCGAGTAACCTAGGTCGGGTAGAAGATGCACAAGGTCGGTGAAGGTGGTGTAGTAGTCGTCCACCGTCATTTTGTCTCCTTGCTTCAAACTGTCAAGCTCTAGGCGCTTCGCCTCTTGTACATGCACTGGATAGTACTTGGCCCTTAGCAATGCCGTGTACTGTTCCCATCCAAAGTCCGGATCGGCCACTTTCTCGGCCCTCACAAGTTTCCACCAATTTCTAGCCGAACCCTTCAAGTAATACGCAGCAAGACGGACCTTGGCCTCAGCAGGAACGGCCAAAGTCTCGTAGGCGGTCTCAAGCTCCGAGATATACGCCTCTAGTTTGGAAGGGTCGGTCTCCCCTTTGAAAGACGGGGGCCTCAAGTCGGCCAACGCTTTCACCCAATTAGTCTCGCGTGGCTGTGGTGGTGGCGGTGGTTCAGGCTGATCCTGACCAACGGGCTGTTGCTGCCCTTGTTGCACTGCGGTCACTATTTGAGGTATTACTTGTGCTAGGGCGGCCGCTACAACTTCGGCCATCATCTGTGCGGTGGGGTTATCCCCCGTGTCTCCTGGACCAGGCCCTCCACGGCCTCGTCCCCGCGGTCGCCCTGCCATCTGAACATACATGAGAGCACATTAGTACTGTGCTTACAAACTTATCGTATCACTTGTTTATAACGTCCTTTGGACGGCAAGGTTTAAATTTCCTAACTTGGTATATTCCTAAGCTCGGTTGTCGGTAATCAGAGCGATACTTCGCTCTGATACCACTTTTTGTAACACCCCATCCATAACCTTAACACTTAATCAATAATCGCAGCGGAAATCATTCTTAAACATATACCAAAAAGGGCGGTGTTACATGCCGTTAGCCACCCACGTGGCTAACAAGGCTGTTACTTACAATGTATCGGTCTGATTACGAGAATGCCGAGCATAATACAACCTTACAAAATCACCTATCCAAAAAGAATGACAATATACCGAGTGTAACTGTTCAAAAATCACCAACTGGCTTTACATCCGCCAAAAGTAAACGACCTCGAGTGTACAAACACTACTCGGGTTCAACATCCAAAAATAACAAAACATCAACAACCTAGGATCTAAAGCCATTCTGCTTCCTCGATCCTCATCCTGCAAATAAACATAGCCCCCAAAGGGGGTCAGCAACCTTTTGCTGGCATGGTTAACGTGCAGCCCGCTGACTACCGGGATACACGCAACTATTTGTCATGATAACATGGCGTTGATTTTATCATACAACATGCATATACATAACAGGGATTATCGCAAAAAAATAACAACACATACATGGTGAAAACAATTCACTTAGGGTAACAACCAACATGGTTAGTCAACTGGTAAGCCTAGAGAATGTCTCCATCCTCATGTTAAGCTTAACACATAACACATTACTGTCTTGTTAGTCAAATGAACAACTTAACTTGAAAGATGAGACGGGTATGATTACCCGTACACATCAACACATAATTTCCCCTAGCCCGAGTGGAAGTCAGGTAGGCAGCTTTGGCTAAGCTATGGGAGGTCGAATTCCCCATAAAAGGAAAACTACCCTAACATAAGGAGAGAGCCGAATCTGATTCAGATGTCGACACCCATACATACACGCGTGACCGGAACGACCGGATTCCTCACTCCCCGGTTAGCACTTGTTAGAAGTCCCACAATGGGAGCTTAACATTATCTCACACAAGTAAGTGTTTAAGTCCAGTTAGGCATACAAGGGAAGTAAGGCATAATGCAGCAACAACACATCACAACCAAACACACATAGCCGGATTAGACATTCCTTAGGTTGGGAACGTTGTTACCGGATACCGTTCTCTTACGTTCCTAGATTTGGGTTAATGAACAGTTAGCACGCATTCGAGGTTACCGGTATCGGTACGTACACGTCACATTAATAATAAGAACTGTAAACTCGTTTCATGATTTAAATCTTACAAGGTCGTAAACACACAGAAAAACAAGCAACACACAAGCCGGTGTAAACCGGTAGGCAACAGACTGCAAGAAAACCATACCTTGGTCCTTGCCGCTCTAGTGTTCCACCATACGTGGTTCCTAAACACGATTGATAATGTCGGTTAATTAATATACGAGACCTTTATTAATTTATCATTTCACTTGCCTTGTTTATTTTTCTTTCACACTTAATTATGATTTTTCCATCTTTTTAGTTGTTATTATAACCCACCTACACGTCCTAGACAAACCCCCGCAAACGGAAGTCAAAACGGGGCTTAAACGAGCAATTTATGTTGAAAACTGTGACATGTCCGAACTTGTGTCCGGACATCAATGTTCGGACACAAGTCGAGACTTGAAAGGTGAAAACTGGCGTTTGTCCGAACTTGTGTCCGGACATCTAAGTTCGGACACAAGTCGAAACGAAATCTGGAAAATTTTTCAACCGTCCGAACTTGTGTCCGGACATCTAAGTTCGGACACAAGTCGAATGAAAATCTGAGAAAACTCTTTCAAGTGTCCGAACTTCCAATGTTCGGACGGAAGTCCGGACACACCTAAAACTCCAATAAAATTTTCCCGCAACGAGGCATGTCCGAACTTCCAAGTCCGGACGGAAGTTCGGACGTGCCTGGAAGTTCATAAAACAGTGGCGTTTTCTACACAAAGATACACCCAAACCATACACAACTTTTGGCACTATCTCCCCATGGTTATTACATGTTTCCCCCACATTATTTAGCCCACCAAAACACTTTGACCACACTCATTCCAAAACACAATTTTGTATACAAATCCCATCATTTAACAACAACACCACAATGCACACAACCCTTAAAGTTTGGCACTTAAACAACAACAAATTAAGCACTGAATTTCCTCATATTATTAGCAACACCTGCATTTCACTGAGCATTTATATTTGCACAAACATAAACACCCTCATACATCACACACTAGTTTAAGGTAGGTTAATTACCTTTGGTTTTCTTTTCAAAACTTTCCCCTTCTCTTTACTTCTTGTTCCTCAATCGGTACTCAACTGGATAATTTGCTACACTAATGACCAAGCCAAGATAGCCACAATGAGTATTTAGGGTTTATGATTCCATTAACCCTAGAATTTAGAATTTGCTTGAACACATTGGAGGGAATTACCTTCTATTTCAAAATGAAATGTTTGGCAATGGAATTAGGGCTAGCTCCAACTCCTCTTGAAGATTTAACAAGCTTGAATATGAAGAGAAACAATGGTGTTCAACACACATAAAAATCGGTTACCTAAATGGGGGAATGAACAGATTTTTGAGTTACTTCTTACCTTAGCACAACAAGGAGATGATGGGCTTCAAGAATATGAAGTTTCTTCCTCAAAGTGTAGTACACCCATGGAAATGAAGTATGGTGTTTTGAGATTTTGAAAGGTACAAAATAATCCCCAAGGTGAGAGGAGTATTTTGGTGAAAGAATTTCTTGATTTGGAGCTAGAATGAAGAAGTTACAAGGAGATGAAGTTGGGTTGTTTTGTTGGCTTGCAAATCGCCATGGTTAGCAACAAGAAGAGAAAAAGAGAGCTGGGTGAGGGGGAAGGAACCGTGAGTTAAGAGGATGAAGGGAAGAGAGAGAGTGTGAGAGAGTATAGTGTGTGAGGAATAAAGTGTATTTTATTGTTTTGTATTTTAGTAAATAAGTAGAGTTAATGAGGTAGAGAAGGAGAGGGTAAAATCTGATTTTATTTTACAATGTGAGTGAGAGTGGCACTTGGTCATTAGCAGATAACACCCATTAATTCCCGAATTGTCAGTTTTAACAGTTCGGGTCCGGTTTCCGGAATATATTTTTGATTCTAAAAAATCTTAGACTTTAATTAGTATATAATTATAGTTATAAAATCAACTATAATTTATACAAGTCTGTTTCAAACGTTTAAGGTCACGTTTTTCGGTTTTCTCGAAAAACGTGTTTTAAAGTCTCGTTTGTGCTTTTAATCCATTATATGGATTCGTTTCCTTCGGGAATTTCTCCCACATGTTCATAGTGACTAATTAAGTCTTAAAATATATTAATTATGTAATTAACTAACATATTAAGGTTTGGGGTATTTCACAAGAGATACACAGTCGCATCCGGACTTCAGACCTGGATGCATGTCCGGACGCGACCAGTTGAGCAACGGAAGGAGTGTTTTCAGAGACGTCCGGACTTGCTCATCCGGACGCAAGTCCGAACACGGCCGTTTCAGCAATTCCAAGCGCAACGTTTTGGCAATTCTAAAGATAAAATATATTTAAATCGATCGCTCGCTGCTTTATATACAGACATTAGGGTTCCATATGAGGGGGACGGCCACCAGGAGGGGCTTTATGCCTCTGCTGCATTCGGTACCAAAATGCACACCAACTCCATATACACCACCGCCACCATACATATCCTTCAACCACCACCACCACCACACTCACGCCATATTCATCAGACCACCACCACCATCTTCACCGCACCACCACCACCACCACTATTACCACATATTATCATTGTTACATATTAGTTTAATGGAGGATCGACGTGAAGACAGAGTCGGAGCAGGGAACTGGAGTCAAACTTGCTAACTAGAGTTTTCTCTGTCCTATCTCTTAATTCGTTTAATGTCGTTCTTTATTACTTTTGTTATTTTTTGTATTTATGTTTGAGTAGTTAGACTAGCTCCACGGATTGGGGTAGCAAACTGGATCTTTATATTTATTTTGTATTTTTTAAACTAATTCAATAATGCAATAGTTTAATTCCATTTCTTCATGTGTTTTAATTCTCTGATCAATTATTAAAGCTATATTTGTAGTTTTCTAATCAACACGCGAGAGCTGAGATAGATAACAAGACATAGGAAGTTAAACCTGATTAGCGACTAGAAGTGTGATCCCGCCTATAGGTTAATCAGTCTCAAATAGATACAATTCTTTTATGAGATTAACTGTGTCCGGATTAGAGCATTAGTCTGCTGCTAGTTCTAGCAACCGGTTAGGATTTGTTAGACTTAGCCGTTGACGAATTAATTATAGTTTCTGAGTTTATTGCAGAATTAGGGAAGAGTTTACTAATAGATTAGAAAGTGAAGGTTTGTAGAACAATCCGGGGTGCTTCCATAGAATAAGAGTTTTAATCTCGATTTATTTATTAAGTTTATTTTATTTGTTTTATTATTTAGGGTGCGTTCGTTCAGGGGATTAATGTCCCAGCATTTGAAACGCAGCAAAACAAAGCTTTAAGTTAAAGCTTCTTTGTGAGAGAGATGGTGGGATCCACTTAAAAAGTAACAAATTAACTAGTGACATGTGTCAGTGTGAGGCACATTAATCTAGTAACAAATAATAGAGCTCACCATCGAACGCAGCCTTATTGTTTGTTCACTAAGTAATTTAGTTAAATTGAGAAAACCCTCAATAGTGACATTTTCCTGTTTCCTTAGTTTAGTTTCTCAGTTAGTTAATAAATTGTCAATTAATTGAACGAGGTCCTTGAGATCGACAACCTCCACTTATTTCTCTATTCCGCTAAATGATAGGTACACTACCTAGGTAGAGATAATCACATATTTCTACTACAAGTTTTTGGCGCCGTTAGCGGGGACCTCTGGCACGGTTAATTGACAATTTTGTTTATTTAATTGAGATTTTATTTTAGTTTTTCTTTTTAACTAAGTTATGTTTAGTTTTGCTTTCTTTAAATTTGTTTAGGTTTATTTTTCTTTATACTTTTGTTTAATAGATTGATCTTAGTTTTATTTTAATTTGGGACTTTGTTTCTCTTTTATTTTTATTCTATTTTTATTGTGATTTTCTCTAGCTTGATCATTCTTTTTTAATTTTTGTTTCATTTTATTTGTTTTTATTTTTTGTTTCCGTTATTTATATATTATTTGTTTTAGTTCTTTTTTTGGTTTTTATTATTTATTATCATTTTATTTTATTTTATTTTATTTTTGTTTTTATTTTATTTTAGTTTTAATTAATTTAGTATTTATTTTTTTCTTTTTAAGTTTGTTTTGGTTTATTCTATTTATTTAGCAATTTTCCTTTGTTTATATTTTGTTTTTCTTTGTTATTCTATTTAGTTAATTTTGTTTTTGTGTTTCTCTTCCATTTTTAGTTCTATTTTACTTTGTATTTGTATTTGTATTTTTTGTTTTTGTAGGCTAGTTACTGATAATGGAGAGCAGTTACGATGAGATGACAAGATTGTTGGTGGAACTTGATTTGCAGCGTAAGCGGAAAGCAGTACTTTCTTTTCAAAGATCGATTAGGCATCAACCACCTCAGCAATCCAACTGAGAATTGTATTGGTGGGAAGTTGAGAAGGCTAATACATAGTACAAAGAAGATCAGTTGGGATATTACTACTTCAATCAGAACAAGCAACAATCTACACAGAGGCCAGACGAATTCCTCCCGAGTTAGGCCGAGCCGCTAGGAGAGATTCCAGTGGTGACTCTAAAGAGTGAAGATCGATTCGAGCCAGATACTTTTGAAGCTACGGGTTTTGATGAAGAGATGAAGAAACTTATCAGGAAGCTGTTATCTTTCAGAGAATAGCTGTGCGGAAGCAAAAAAGGTTTGAAAAATATATTTCTTATTCATATCACATACTAACTGAGTACAGCGAGTGGAGGATACAACTTATATACTAAATGTGACCAACGGTCATATTTAGATGTAGATGAAGTACAAGAATAACAAATAGGAAACTAATATATCCTAACACACCCCCTCAAGTCGTACAAATTGAAGCATCAAATTGAAGACTTGAAACATCAAAACTGGATATCCGGGGAGACATTAAGGCTCCATATGATGAAGACCCAGCTTGGGAAGAACTTCTCTGTAAGTCTTGCCGGTGACGGTTTTCGTCAAAACATCTGCTAGTTGGGACTTGCTTGGAACATACTGCATGTTGATCAGCCCTTGCTGCAGTTTTTCTCGCACAAAATGGCAGTCAAGTTCTATATGTTTTGTTCTTTCATGCGAGACTGGGTTCTTTGCTATGTGGATGGCAGCCAAGTTATCACATTTGAGTGGAACGGGTAATATTTCTGATTTACCCAACTCATGTAATAGGCGACTTAACCAGCTAAGCTCACTGGTGACCTTTCTCATCGATCGATACTCGGCTTCAGCTGAAGAAAGAGCGACGGATGTCTGTTTTTTGGACTTCCAACTAAGAGGAGAGCCTCCGAGAGTGATGAAGTATCCAGAGACTGATCTTCTGGTGATTGGGCAAGATGCCCAATCAGAATCGCAGTATGCAACCATGCTGAAAGAAGATGTATTGTTGAAAAGGAGACCAAAACCAAGCGTTGTTTTGATATTGAAATACCCCAAACCTTAATATATTGTTTAAACACTTGAATAAGGTGTATTAAGACTAAAAAGAGTCTTAGAAACATTAGTAAACAAATTTAAACAAAAGAAAACACAAAATGTGCTTTAAAGTCAATAAGAGCCAAAATGTGCTCTAAGCCTGGGATAAACTTGGTTTAGACCTAATGAACTTACCAAGACCTCATTTATACACTAATGGACATATTAAACCAATTACCAAAGAAAACCAAGCTTGAAAACAAGTTTAAACACAAAATGTGCTTTAAGGAGTCTTAAAGCACATTTTTGAAAAATTGTCTTGTAAATGAGTTTTGAGTGGCTAGATGTCCATCATTACTCTTAAATATATATGTGTACTATATAATATCACATTTGGGTGTCTATATTAATGGGAAATCAAAAATTTCACTTCTATGTGCCTTGTTTTCATGAATAGTGATTTTTATAAGCTATTTTGTAACATATGTTTGTATAAGTAATTAAATTGACAAATAAAGACTATATTACCCTCATACTACTATTTGGGGCCGGTTTTTAAGGTTGGTGACACACCACCCTTGTTAGCTTGTTAAGAAAATAAACAAACTACTTAAGTACCCTTTTTACTTTACAAAGTATAAATATCTTCAAAAAGCAAATTCTATCTCATTCTCTCATTTCCTTCCTTGTTCACACGGTTTCCCACCTCTCTTCTTCCTTCTTCTTGCTGTTCTCTCACGGTAATACCACACACCTCCATTAAAACTCCACTTTGATCTCTTGTAAAATCTTGCTCACTTGTCCAAATCAAAACAAACACCACCAATCTCTTCCTCTCATCAAGCTCTTCATTCCTATCTTCTTAAAAGTCCAAGACCACCATTTCGGTGCCATGGAGTTTCTCCATTGAAGGAGCTTGAGCTTGTATTTTTACATATTGTTACTCTCCTTTGCTTCTAGGTAAGGAATCTCAAATAAAAACTTCATTTCCTTCATGTTTTTGTAGTAACCGAAAATACATATTGAAGGAGCTCTTTGTGTGACCTTGTTCTAGCTTCATTCCAACTCTTCATGGACTAGGTGGAGTCCTCTCTTGCTAGATATTCAAACTCTCTTCAAAGAGCAAGGTAAAACAACTACATTAATGTTTTTGAAACAATGTAAAATTAGGGTTTACAATGAGATGGAGCTTATAGCTTGAATACTCATTATAATGTTTGTATATTGTTTAGAATTTGTCAAAGAATCAAATACCCTACCGGTTTTCTAAAGGAAACAAGAAAGAAGTTGTTTGGAAAGAGGTAAATCTACTAACCAAATGTTGTTTAATGCCTTAGGAGAAATGAGCTTATAAATGCTTATTAAAACTACCTAAAGAGCAAATGGTGAATGACTTAGTAAAGTGTTCTCAAGAGCTTAGTAAAAGGCATATGTGTTGTTGAGTGTATTTGCAGGTTAAAGGCAAATATATTGTGGAAATTCAGTGTTTACGATTTATGCATCTTAAGGGCCTAAGAGCCATGTTATTTAAGGGCCTAAGTGCCATGCAATTTAAATTATGCACTATATTGTGATGTAGTGCTTTGTGAGTGGAGTTTGTGTATAATAAGTGCTTGATGGATTTTTAGTGTTCTTGGTTGTTTGTGGGTAAAAACAATGTGTTTTGGTTTAGTAATGTTCTAGGAGAACCTATGTCGAAATTTAGGTAATAAATGAGAAGTCAAAGAGTTGAAATGAGATTGATGAGTTAAGGAGTATTTAGAATGGTTAAGTGTTTTCCTTGTGAAAGAAACATGCATTAAGGTGATTTAAGATGTGAGAAGGACTTAGGCATGATCTTGAGGTTTTAGTATGTACCAAAGTCATTTTGGACTTAGATAGAGACTTAGGCAAACTTTGGTGAAATAAGGAGGAAGTGTAAACTTGGAAAAGGATTTCAAGGATGACATAAGAAGTTTTAGCTTGTAAGGAATGATGTTTAAGTAATGATGTTGTGTGGAAGAAATATCTTGGTTTAATGATTGGAATAGGCAAGGCATACCACTTAGAAACTTTAGGAGAAGATACTATAAGTGTTGGAGGCTTTGGAGAAATTTGGTTAAGTGTTTAAGGGCTTAGAAATTGAGTAAAATGCCTTGTCCGAACTTCCGTCCGGATGTGGAAGTTCGGACAGGCTCTGTTGGGTAAAAGGATTCTCACTCGCGAACAGTGTCTGAACTTGGGAAGTCCGGACATTAGTTCGGACATACCCATTCTTCCTTAGGATTATCCTCGAACTGTGTCCGAACTTGGGAAGTCCGGACACATGTTCGGACGCACGGATTTCTGTCTAAATTCTTTCTCGGCTCACGTCCGAACTTCCGAAGTCCGGACATAAGTTCGGACGTGTGTCTGTTTTCTGTCTAAAATCACGGCTTGTGTCCGAACTTGGAAGCTCGGACACAAGTTCGGACAGGCCACTGTATGGACCAAAAATTATTGTTTTAAGATGGGAATTGTTATCAAAAAATGGTAGTTGGTTAGTAATGATATTATAAGGTTATGTGAGACATGTTAGGTGAGTTTTAAAGGCAATTAAGAGGATGAAAAGTTGTAACAAGTGTAAAATAAAAATAAACTAGTAATGTTGAGTAGATAATGTTAATAATGGACTAGTGCGTAAATTAACCGACGTTACTAATGTGTTTAGGATTCTCTCAAGGTGGAAACCAGTCGAGGCAAGGACCGAGGTATGGTTTTCTTGCAGTCTGTTGTCTAGCGGTTTACACCGGTTTGTGTGTTGTATGTTTTTCTGTGTGTTTATGACATTATAAGATTTAAACATGTAATGAGTTTACAGTTGTTCATATTAATGTTATGTTATGTTGTGACTCATTTCCCTCGTGTGTGTCTAACATGACTTACCACCTACTGTGTGTTGGATGTTAAGTTCCACTATGAACTTCTAACAAGTGTTAACTGGGAAGTGAGGAATCCGGTTGTCCGGTCATGCATGTAAGTTAAGAGTAGATATCTGAATCAGATTCGACTCTTATGTTGTTAAGATTGTTCTCCTTAATTTGGCGTTCGATCTCCCGCTAGCTTCTTCCAAAGCTTACCTATTCTGACTTATGATCGGTTTAGTGGGAACCTGTGTTTGTGTGGTGTGTTCGGGTCACTAAATCCGAACCATCTGTGACTTAAGTTACTCGTTCGTCTAACAGAACGGTAATGAGTGTGTTTAATGAGCTTGACATGAGGGTGAATCACTCTCTAGGCTCTTGTGTTATTTGACCCTTGTGGTTTGTTATTGTGGAACGAAGATCCACCGTGTATGTGATGATGAGCTGTGCACCATTGATGCTATCTCCATGTTATGTTATGTTATGTATTAAATGAATGCCATGTTATCATGACAATTAGCTGCGCGTATCCGGTAGCCGATGGGCTGCGCGTTAGCCATACCAGCCAAGGGTTGCTGACCCCCTCGGGGGATCCATATTTCTTATACTGCAGGATGAGGATCGAAGAAGCGGAGTGGCTTTAGATCCTAGGATGTGATTACTTTGTATACTTTTGGATGTTGGCCGGGATGCGCCTGTGCTCCTGTGGCGTTATATACTTTTGGTTGTTGCAGTTACAGTGATGTTATACAGTGAAGGATATGTAAACACTCGGTTTGTATATGATGTATTTATGGTTTAGTTTTATGCTCGGGAGTCTGATCATCAGACCGGTACAATTGTATTTATTCTGCCTTGTCAACCACGTGGGTGGTTGACGGCGTTGTAGCACCGAAGCGTTAGTTACTGTTTAGTTATTTTATTCCGCTGCGATTTCATTTAGTATCATGTGCGTATTAGGGGTGTTACAAAAAGTGGTATCAGAGCGAAGTATCGCTCTGATGACTAGAATACCGAGCTTAGGAATATACCGAGTTAGGAAACCTAACTACAGTTACCTAAGTGATCAGTTATGGAAAGGTTAACCACTAACTAAGTGTGGAGATACCTTATTGTCGGGAAGCGTTACAACCGTTGGACCGATAAGTGTGCAAGCATATTGCTAATGAATATTCATGTAAATACAGATGGCAGTAGACCGCGCGGTAGAGGCCGCGGAAGTGGTACTGGTACTGTGGGTGACCAGGGCGAGAACACTACGGCTCAGGTTATGGCTGAGGCTGTAGCAGCCGCTGTGGCCCAGATGGTACCCCAGCTTGTAGCTGCGATCCAGCAGGGGCAGATGCCCGGAGTTCAACCACCACCGCCACCGCCACGAGAGACCAACTGGGTCAAGGCATTGGCAGATCTGAGACCCCCTTCATTTCATGGGGAGACCGACCCACGTAAGCTGGAGGCGTACATCTCCGAGTTGGAGACCGCCTACGAGACCTTGGCTGTACCTTCAGAGGCTAAGGTCCGTCTTGCCGCTTACTACCTGAAGGGTTCGGCACAAAACTGGTGGAAGCTTGTGAGAGAGGACCGGATGGCGGATCCTCAGTTTGGATGGAGGGAGTACACGGCTCTGCTGCGAGCCAAATACTACCCTGTGCACGTTCAAGAGGCCAAGCGCCTTGAGCTGGATAGTCTGAGGCAGGGGGACAAGGTGTCGGTTGATGAGTATTACACAGCCTTCACCGGCCTTGTCCACCTGTTACCGGACCTAGGATACTCGAACCGGGTGCTGGTAAACCGTTTCTACAACGGTCTCAGCCACCGTCTTCGCTATGGGATGGGGCCAGCTGAGTATACTACCTTGCAGGTAATTTAAATAACGAGTGATGTGAATATGTGTAGTCTACAAGTGAGTATTAATGTGAGTCTGTGAGTATGTATTGCGGGGCATGACTGACCATCCTAAATTCAGGAGTGCTATCATGCCGCTGCTAAGGTGGAGATCACCGTCCGTCTGAGGGACGAGGAGAATGCGCACAAGCGCAAGGCCACGAGTGAGGGCCAGAGTTCGCAGGGGTACGGGGGAGGAAAGAAGAAGAAGAAACCTTACCCCCAGCCCCAGAAGAGTCAGCACCAGGGTGACAAGGGCCAAGCCCAAACCACCACAGCTGAGGAGCCACTGAAGCTCACATATGCTTATGCGGCGAAGCCCCTACGCTCTTACCCACCTAAGGGTAATTATTTAATTTTGTGTGATAAGTGAAGTGTATGTTGATAAATTGTGAGACAAGTACTGAGTGTGTATCGTGTTAGCAGCTAGCTTGGGCTCTGGACCGGAGCGCCACTATTACTGTAAGTGGTGCAATGGAGACCATCCCGGCAAGGACTGCAAGGGAAATGAGGTGCAGTGTCGATACTGCGAGAAGTGGGGTCACCGTGACCACGAGTGTTACCGGAACCCCAACAGCAGAGTCAACAAGCCCAAGGGGCAGTGGAAGGGTAAGGCCACAGCAGCTATTGATGGCCCGAAGACGGCTAACCAGCCACCCACTGATCAGAGGCACACCGATTCCCAGAAGGGGAAGGGGTCGGGACCTAGCAAGGCCACCCTGAATGTGGTGGACCGGTCTGAGGCGCCAGGGTCCTCTTCTAGACCAGGTACCGCCTAAACTGATGAATGTAATAAGTGATTGCATACCGCATTTCATGCTTATGTGTATTAGTGAGTTCAAGTGTATTATCATGTGAGTAAGGAGTTAAAGTATAGTGTGAAAGACACCTAATTAGATAATTCTAAACTGAAAGGAACCTTCAATATATGTTATCCAATCCCACCCACACCAAACCCTGAAGAGACCACCATCAACATCACCGACTTTCCAATGGAGCAATGTCAGGTTATCCAGCCAGGTATGATACTCTTAAGTGGATACCTGACACCGGAAGCACAAGTCCATATCATCAGACGATGCGACGAACTTGGAGCTAAACCTGGAGGTTTCTACACACCTGAATATCCGAACGGATCAAGAATGCAATTGAAGATGATGTGCATGGGTAAGGACTGGAACCCTTACACCAAGTCATATCAAGAAGTGCGAGCTGAAGATGGAGCAAAGTACCAAGTATACCTGGGAGTTCCATGCGGTCGTTAATCACGCCATGGGAATTGCTCAACAAGTTGAAACGGAATCAATTCCAAGTGTGGATGCAGATTTGTGTATTGTGAACTTCTACCAGAAAGGTGGACGGTTAGGTTTACACCAAGATAAGGACGAGTCACCCGAGTCTCTAAGTAAGGGAGTACCCGTGGTGTCTTGGTCCATTGGTGATACCGCAGTATTTGTGTATGGCGAGCAGAAGCGTGCTGATCTCGCAAGGAAGTTAATGTTAAAGTCAGGAGATGTGTTAATCATGGGTGGGCAGTCAAGGATGCTATATCATGGCATCAGGAAGATCAAACTGAATACCGCACCGTCGGCAGTGATCAATGCCACACACATGAAACCCGGACGTTTGAATTTGACCTTCAGACAATTCTAAAGCCTTGTATACTTTTGTAATGTGTTAAGCCAGTATATGTTAAGGGAGTTATGTATGTGTTAAGTTATATCAACCATGTAAACCAACAATGTTGTAAAGAGGAAATGTTAATGAATAAAGTGGAGTTATTGAAGTATATCAACCGTGTTGTTACCCAGTACTTATTAGTTTGCCAATGAATTAGGCTGTGCACTCGGAACGGGAGGTACACTGAGTGTCTGCAATGAGGCAGAAGCCGGCAAGAGCGGCACAATCCTCACCGGTACCTTTCCAGTGAATGGCGTGGATGCATCGATCTTGTTCGACTCTGGAGCCTCACACACATTTGTTTCGCTATCTTTTGCGAAGAGGCTGGGGTTAGATGGAGAGGAGATGCCAGACTTCTTGGTCACTCTCCCATCGAAAGAGCGGATCAGGTGTACCCGCTACCACCGAGATGTCATTGTGAGAATCAGGGGTGAAGAGTTCCCGATCGACCTGATAGAGTTCGACGGACTTGGATTTGATGTGATTGTCGGGATGAACTGGTTGGAGCGGTACAAGGGCAGAATCCTGTGTGCCGAGCATCGACTGCTTCTTCGGAGTCCATCTGGGGTTACCATATCATACCGCCAGAGGCCCAGGGAGCCTTCGACACAGATCATCACCGCCATGGCCATGTATCGTGAGTTACGACGAGGGAGTGATGTATACCTCTGCTATGTCCAGGACATAGCGAGGGGAGAGAGAGATGAGACATCTTTTTCGGTGATGAGTTCCTTTGAGTTTAGTTTCTGTGCGGTAGTGTCCGAGTTTATGATGATTTCTAAGGAACTGCCGGGCATGCCGCCAGCACGAGAGGTTGAGTTTGAGATCGACTTAGTTCCGGGCACTGGACCCATTGCGAAAGCACCTTATCGTATGGCTCCAGCAGAGATGACAGAGCTCAAGGAGCAGCTGAGAGACCTACTTGACAAGGCTTTATCCGCCCTAGTGTTTCACCATGGGGAGCGCCGGTCTCTTAGTGAAGAAGAAGGACGGTAGCCTCCGCCTGTGTATTGATTATCGGGAGCTGAATGCTGTTACGGTGAACCGTTACCCTTTACCACGCATCGACGATCTATTTGATCAGCTTAAGGGAGCATCAGTATTCTCCAAGATAGACTTACGTTCCGGATACCATCAGATTGCCATCCGTGACAGTGATATCGAAAAGACAGCTTTCAGAAAGGTATGGGCATATGAGTTCACAGTTATGCCGTTTGGCTTATCGAATGCACCAGCAAAGTTCATGGACTTAATGAACCGTTTGTTCCAAGATCAGTTGGACAAATCAGTGGTAGTCTTCATCGATGATATTCTTGTGTATTCTAAATCAAGAGGTGAGCACGAAAGCCACCTGAGATGTGTTACAAACATGAGGAGGAATCAGTGTATGCAAAGTTTTCGAAATGTGAATTTTGGTTGAACCAAGTATCCTTCCTTGGACATGTGATTTCTGAGGCCGGGATCGCTGTTGATCCGGCAAAGATGATGCTGTGCGCACCTGGCCTAGGCCGAAGACAGTCACTGATATCAGGAGCTTCCTCGGTCTGGCAGGTTATTATAGGAGGTTTGTGAAGGACTTCTCCAGTGTCTCGAAGCCGATGACTTCCTTAATGAAGAAGGATGCACCATTCGAGTGGACAGTCGACTGTGAGAGTTCTTTCGTGAGTCTCAAGGATGCTCTGACATCTGCACCAGTATGACTATACCAGACGGTCCAGATGGTTTTGAGGTCTACTGCGACGCATCAGGCAGAGGTATGGGTTGTGTATTGATGCAGCACGGGAAGGTCGTAGCATACGCCTCCCGTCAGCTGAAGAAGCATGAGGAGAACTACCCTACCCACGACTTAGAATTGGGTGCCATTGTCTTCGCATTGAAGATATGGCGACATTATTTGTATGGGGTAAGTGTGACAATCTATTCTGACCACAAAAGCTTAAAGTACTTGTTCACTCAGAAAGAGTTGAACATGAGGCAAAGAAGGTGGGTTGATTTGAATGACTACGATATTAATCTGCAATACAAAGAGGGTAAGGCAAATGTGGTAGCTGACGCACTGAGTCGCCGAGCACACTCTCTCCATTCGCTAGTCTCTCATACTGGCTTGGTTGAAGAGGTGCGGAGTGCTCAGATGACGGATCAGTATATGCTGGAGATCCGGCAGAAGCTTATTGATGGCACATTCGAGGGTCAGAAGTACGACTTCAGACTCCACGATGATGACCTGATTAGGCTGAATGGCCGATTGTGTATACCTAGGAGTAGCGCTGAGTTGAAGGAGCGCATATTGAGTGAATCCCATTGTTCTACTACTTCGATTCACCCGGAGCTTCAAAGATGTATAAGAGTATGAAAAGGTATTTTTGGTGGACTGGAATGAAGAAAGATGTTAGTGATTATGTTTGAGGTGTCTCACTTGCCAGAAGGTCAAGTTTGAGCACCGACGGCCTGGTGGTATGGTACAGCCAATGCCAGTGCCTGAGTGGAAGTTCCATGATATCTCATGGACTTTGTAGTAGGGCTTCCGCCTACAAGGGGAGGTTGAATATGATATGGGTGTAGTTGACCGACTGACCAAGGTGGCCCGATTCATTCCGATGAAGGACACTTGGAAAGTGGCAAGATTGGCAGAACTCTTTGATAAAGAGATTGTAAGACATCATGGTGTACCGAAAACGATTGTATATGACAGAGATACCAGATTCTTATCCAGATATTGGAAGTCACACGAGAGGCATTGGGTACTGAACTGAAATTGAGTACAGCGTTCACCCACAGACCGATGGTCAGAGTGAGCGCACCATTCAGACACTTGAGGATATGCTACGTGCTTGTGCACTTGACTTCAGACCAGCTGGATTGATAAGTTACATCTGATCGAGTTTAGTTACAACAACAGTTACCACGCTTCGATCAAGATGTCTCCCTTCCAGGCCTTGTACGGTAGACCATGCCGCACGCATTATGCTGGGATGAGTCGAGTGAGACGGTCATTATAGGACCAGAGTATCTTGAACAAGTCAGGCAGAAGTTCGCCAGATCCGGGCTAACATGAAGCAGCTCAGGATAGACAGAAGTCGTACGCAGATGTGCGCAGACGTGACCTGGAGTTCGCCGTGGGCGATCAGGTATTTTGAGAGTATCCCCCATGAAGGGAGTATTTCGTTTTGGCCAGAAGGGCAAGTTGAGCCCAAAGTATGTGGGGCCTTATGTTGTGACGGAGCGGATCGGCCGGTAGCCTATAGACTAGACCTACCCGCCGAGCTGGGCAAGGTACATGATGTATTTCATGTGTCCCAGTTGAAGAAGTATATGTCTCATCCGTCTCATGTGCTTCAGCCTGAAGGCTAACCTTAGAGCCGACCATGCGATCAGTGGAGACTCCGGTACGGATTCTGGATGCTAAGACTCGAGACACTCGCCATAAGTCGTGAGACTGGTGAAAGTTCTTTGGTCTAACCAGGACGTTGAGGAGGCCACTTGGGAGCTGGAAGATAAGATGAAGGCGAAGTACCCGTCATTGTTTACTTCTAGTCCTTATGTGTATAGGGTACGGGGCGTACCCCTTTTAAGGGGGGTAGAGCCGTTTCGGGTGTGTGTACGACGTGTATTTGAATACACCGTCTATGTTATGTTGTTGGACCTTGTGTCTGATGTAGATGTAATGTTGTATGGACCTTGTGTCCAATGTTATGTACCGATGTTATGTTGTATGGACCTGGTGTCCAAGTTATGTAAGTGTGTTGTTAATGATGTATGGAAGTATTGTTTATAAGTATTTCCGTGTTCAATATTTAGGATATGTGGAAGTATGAACTTTGAGGGCAAGTTCTTTTAAGGGGGGTAGATTGAAATACCCCAAACCTTAATATTGTTTAAACACTTAAAATGGTGTATTAAGACTAAAAAGAGTCTTAGAAACATTAGTAAACAAATTTAAACAAAAGAAACACAAAATGTGCTTTAAAGTCAATAAGAGCCAAAATGTGCTCTAAGCTTGGGATAAACTTGGTTTAAGACCTAATGAACTTACCAAGACCTCATTTATACACTAATGACATTAAATCAATTACCAAAGAAACCAAGCTTGAAAACAAGTTTAAACACAAAATGTGCTTTAAGGAGTCTTAAAGCACATTTTTGAAAAATTGTCTTGTAAATGAGTTTTGAGTGGCTAGATGTCCATCATTACTCTTAAATATATATGTGTACTATATAATATCACATTTGGGTGTCTATATTAATGGGAAATCAAAAATTTCACTTCTATGTGCCTTTTTTCATGAATAGTGATTTTTATAAGTATTTTGTAACATATGTTTGTATAAGTAATTAAATTGACAAATAAAGACTATTACCCTCATACTACTATTTGGGGCCGGTTTTTAAGGTTGGTGACACACCACCCTTGTTAGTTGTTAAGAAAATAAAAACTACTTAAGTACCCTTTTACTTTAAAAGTATAAATATCTTCAAAAAGCAAATTCTATCTCATTCTCTCTTTCTTTCCTGTTCACACGGTTTCCACTCGCTTCTTCCTTCTTCTTGCTGTTCTCTCACGGTAATACCACACACCTCCATTAAAAACTCCACTTTGATCTCTTGAAAATCTGCTCACTTGTCCAAATCAAAAACAAACACCACCAATCTCTTCCTCTCATCAAGCTCTTCATTCCTATCTTCTTAAAAGTCCAAGACACCATTTCGGTGCCATGGAGTTTCTCCATTGAAGAGCTTGAGCTTGCTATTTTACATATTGTTACTCCTTTGCTTCTAGGTAAGGAATCTCACAATAAAAACTTCTTTCCTTCATGTTTTTGTGGTAACCGAAAATATATTGAAGGAGCTCTTGTGTGTGACCTTGTTCTAGCTTCATTCCAACTCTTCATGGACTAGGTGGAGTCCTCTCTTGCTAGATATTCAAACTCTCTTCAAAGAGCAAGGTAAAAACAACTACATTAATGTTTTTGAAACAATGTAAAATTAGGGTTTACAATGAGATGGAGCTTATAGCTTGAATACTCATTATAATGTTGTATATTGTTTAGAATTGTCAAAGAATCAAATACCCAACCGGTTTCTAAAGGAAACAGGAAAGAAGTTGTTTGAAAAGAGGTAAATCTACTAACCAAATGTTGTTTAATGCCTTAGGAGAAATGAGCTTAAATGCTTATTAAAACTACCTAAAGAGCAAATGGTGAATGACTTAGTAAAGTGTTCTCAAGAGCTTAGTAAAAGGCATATTGTTGTTGATGTATTTGCAGGTTAAAGGCAATATATTGTGGAAATTCAGTGTTTATGATTTATGATCTTAAGGGCCTAAGAGCCATGTTATTAGGGCCTAAGTGCCATGCAATTTAAATTATGACTTATATTGTGATGTAGTGCTTTGTGAGTGGAGTTTTGTAAATAAGGCTTGATGGATTTTAGTGTCTTGGTTGTTTGTGGGTAAAAAAAATGTGTTTTGGTTTAGTAATGTTCTGGAGAACCTATGTCGAAATTTAGGTAATAAATGAGAAGTTCTAAGAGTTAAAATGAGTTTGATGAGTTAAGGAGTATTTAGAATGGTTAAGTGTTTTCCTTGTGAAAGAAACATGCATTAAGGTGATTTAAGGTGAGAAGGACTTAGGCATGATCTTGAGGTTTTAGTATGTACCAAAGTCATTTTGGACTTAGATAGAGACTTAGGCAAACTTTGGTGAAATAAGGAGGAAGTGTAAACTTGGAAAAGGATTTCAAGGATGACATAAGAAGTTTTAGCTTGTAAGGAATGATGTTTAAGTAATGATGTTGTGTGGAAGAAATATCTTGGTTTAATGATTGGAATAGGCAAGGCATACCACTTAGAAACTTTAGGAGAAGATACTATAAGTGTTGGAGGCTTTGGAGAAATTTGGTTAAGTGTTTAAGGGCTTAGAAATTGAGTAAAATGCCTTGTCCGAACTTCCGTCCGGATGTGGAAGTTCGGACAGGCTCTGTTGGGTAAAAGGATTCTCACTCGCGAACAGTGTCCGAACTTGGGAAGTCCGGACACTAGTTCGGACATACCCATTCTTCCTTAGGATTATCCTCGAACTGTGTCCGAACTTGGGAAGTCCGGACACATGTTCGGACGCGATTTCTGTCTAGATTTTTCTCGGCTCACGTCCGAACTTCCGAAGTCCGGACATAAGTTCGGACGTGTCTGTTTTCTGTCTAAAGTCACGGCTTGCGTCCGAACTTGGAAGTTCGGACACAAGTTCGGACAGGCCACTGTATGGACCAAAAATTATTGTTTTAAGATGGGAATTGTTATCAAAAAATGGTAGTTGGTTAGTAATGATATTATAAGGTTATGTGAGACATGTTAGGTGGTTTTAAAGGCAATTAAAAGGATGAAAAGTTGTAACAAGTGTAAAATAAAAATAAACTAGTAATGTTGAGTAGATAATGTTAATAATGGACTAGTGCGTAATTAACCGACGTTACTAATGTGTTTAGGATTCTCTCAAGGTGGAAACCAGTCGAGGCAAGGACCGAGGTATGGTTTTCTTGCAGTCTGTTGTCTAGCGGTTTACACCGGTTTGTGTGTTGTATGTTTTTCTGTGTGTTTATGACGTTATAAGATTTAAACATGTAATGAGTTTACAGTTGTTCATATTATGTTATGTTATGTTGTGACTCATTTCCCGTGTGTGTCTAACATGACTTACCACCTACTGTGTGTTGGATGTTAAGTTCCACTATGAACTTCTAACAAGTGTTAACTGGGAAGTGAGGAATCCGGTTGTCCGGTCATGCATGTAAGTTAAGAGTAGATATCTGAATCAGATTCGACTCTTATGTTGTTAAGATTGTTCTCCTTAATTTGGCGTTCGATCTCCCGCTAGCTTCTTCCAAAGCTTACCTATTCTGACTTATGATCGGTTTAGTGGGAACCTGTGTTTGTGTGGTGTGTTCGGGTCACTAAATCCGAACCATCTGTGACTTAAGTTACTCGTTCTTCGTCGTAACAGAACGGTAATGAGTGTGTTTAACGAGTGACATGAGGGTGAATCACTCTCTAGGCTCTTGTGTTATTTGACCTTGTGGTTTGTTATTGTGGAACCGAAGATCCACCGTATGTGATGATGAGCTGTGCACCATTGATGCTATGCTCCATGTTATGTTATGTTATGTATATAAATGAATGCCATGTTATCATGACAATTAGTGCGTGTATCCGGTAGCCGATGGGCTGCGCGTTAGCCATACCAGCCAAGGGTTGCTGACCCCCTCGGGGGATCCATATTTCTTATACTGCAGGATGAGGATCGAAGAAGCGGAGTGGCTTTAGATCCTAGGATGTGATTACTTTTGTATACTTTTGGATGTTGGCCCGGGATGCGCCTGTGCTCCTGTGGCGTTATATACTTGTTGTTGCAGTTACAGTGAGTTATACAGTGAAGGATATTGTAAACACTCGGTATTGTATATGATGTATTTATGGTTTAGTTTTATGCTCGGGAGTTGATCATCAGACCGGTACAATTGTATTTATTGCCTGTCAACCAACGTGGGTGGTTGACGGCGTTGTAGCACCGAAGCGTTAGTTACTGTTTAGTTATTTTATTCCGCTGCGATTTCATTTAGTATCATGTGCGTATTAGGGGTGTTACAGATATATGCAAGTGTGTGCCGAGCCGCTTCCATATGACTCTTTGTTGGAGATTGCAGGAACTAGCTGAGATATTGGATGGTGAAGGAGAGATCAGGGCGGCTGTTGGTGAGGAAATTTAACTTTCCTATGAGGCGTCTGTAGGTAGTAGGATCGGGAAGAAGTTCCCCGGAATCTTTGTGCAATTTCTGCCCCACTTGCAAGGGTGAAACAACTCCACGGCAGTTTTGCATCTCATAATCATTAAGTATCTCAGTGGCATATTTTCGTTGAGTTAGGATCATGCCTTCCTTGGTGTCTAGGAATTCCATACCCAAAAAATATGCCAAACGACCTAGGTCCTTGATCTGAAATTCATGATCCAGTTTCTGTTTTAATGCATGAATTTCTTTGCTGTCGTTCCCAACCACCAGAATATCATCAACATAAACCCCCAAAAATGTTGTCTTATTGCCCTTTTGTTTGATGAATAAAGAGTAATCATTATATGACTGAATGTAACCAAGAGTGGTGAGAAACTGACCAAGTTTGGAATACCATTGACGTGATGCTTACTTCAAACCATATAGAGACTTGTGGAGCTTGCACACCTTGCCTTCCTCGAACACATTAAGACCATCGGGGATTTCCATGTAAACGTCTTCATGTAGGTCACCATGGAGGAACGCATTATTCACGTCGAGTTGATCGAGAATCCATCCCTTCTTGATGCCTATGGCGATGAGAGCACGCACTGTGGTCATTTTAATGACTGGGGAGAATGTCTCCTCGTAGTCGAGACCATATCGCTGAGTAAAACCTCTTACGACAAGGCGAGCTTTGAACCTTTCAACCGTTCCATCAGCCTTTAATTTTGTCTTGTAGACCCATTTGCACCCAATGGGCTTCTTCCCCTTAGGAAGGTCCACTATGCTCCAGGTTTTATTTTTCTGCAGAGCCTCGAATTCTTTTTTCATGGCATCTCTCCATCGAAAATCTTTGCTGGCTTCTAAATAGTTCCTTGGTTCCTTGATGTCTTGAAGCTTCTGCGCAAACTGGTTAGTAGCAGCAGTAAAAGAACAGGACATAACCGTTCTGTTAGGAATAATATCGGTTAAGTTTTCAAGGTTTAGTTCACCCAAAATCATACCTGATATTACTTCCTTGTTCAGCCTGCCAGCAAGAATTTCAGAAAATATATCTTGATTATATGAAGAAATCAAGTATTACCACAATGATAATCTTGAAGATGTGATGGTGTTTTATGAATTCGAGTGGATCTCCTTAAATTTTCGGTTTCATGGTTGATGACGGTAGCTTGGTTGTGATCATTGTGTTGGTCATCGATGAGAGGGGATGGCTGATCAGCAGGCGGCTGTTGTTGGTGGGAACTGAATTCACCCCCTGAATCTTGCATCGTCCATGGTTCGATGTTGTGAACTTTGGGACTGAGGGAACCTTCTTGAACGTTTCTCTTCAAAATCAACGGACTGGCAATCGTCCCTCGAGAAGTCACATCAGAAGCATCTCTTGAAGGTGTGACGTTATTTGAGCTGGTGTCTTTATTCATGTCCAAATTGTGGATATTTTTGGGCCAGAAGTGTGGCATGTCATGTGATAAAGAAGGTGAGAAAAATTCATCTTCTGATGAGTTTCTGTTATGCCATGCTTGGAGCCATCCTGTATCCCGCAAGGGATAGATATCCTCAAAAAAGAAGATGTCCCTGCTCACTTTGACCTCTCTTGTGTCCAAGTGAAGGACTTTGCTGCCTTTTTTGTTTTGTGCCAATCCCAAATAGACACAAGCATGTGATATTGGATCTAGTTTTCCCTTGGAACTTCCTATAATGGTGGAGTAACATAAACATCCAAAGCTTCTGATCTCATCATAATCGGGTTGTTTTCCATACACCTTTTCAAATGGGGTACGGTTTCCAATGGCCTTGGATGGGAGACGATTAATAATGGGGACAGCATGTAAAACACAATCTCCCAAAAAATCTTGTCCAAGGCCTGATTGGAATAAAAGGGCTCTAGCCATTTCCATGATGTACCCTTGTTTCCTCTCAACGACACCGTTTTGTTGAGGGGTGTTGTCTGATGAATGATCCCATTTTGTTTGAAGAATGCTTTTCCTTGATTTCCAGAACCTAGCTCCTTGGCATTGTCACTCCTTATGACTTTAACATCTTTCTCAAACTGCCGCTTCACAATTTTTATGAATTCTATGATTCTATCCATAGATTGGGCTTTGTTGTGTAACAAAATAACCCAGACAGCCCGAGACATATCATCAACAATGGTCAAGAAGTATTTATCACCAGTATAAGTATCTATGCGCATTGGGCCACATACATCAATATGAAGCATATCAAAACAAGCCACACTTTTTATTTCAGAATTGGGAAAACTCAAACGTTTTCCTTTTGCTTGGAAGCACACAGTACATGGAAGAACATCTAAGCTATGGTCATATTGTATGACTCCAAGGGAAATAAGTTTTCTAACGGGAGCATGAACTAACCTATTATGCCATTTAAGAACCTCCTTAAGACTAGTATGCCTAGAATCAGTTTTATTTTCTATAGCAGTAAAACAGAAATTTGTTTCTAAGGAGAACTTCAGTAAGGCAGTCACATCAAGAATGTACAAGCCTGCGTGTTGGTAACCAATCTTGACATGAACATTATGATCAAAGTCCTGCAATACACATGAATTACGGAAGAAAGTTATGGGCGATCCTATCTGCTCTATCAGTTTGCTAACCGACAGGAGATTATATTTGAAAGCTGGAACATACATAGCAGATTTCAACTTGAATTTTGAGCCAAGCATGATGCTACCACCCATGTTAACATTCTGTTTATGGCCATCAGGCATAGTAATGATCTTGGCAGAGTTCAAAGCATTCAAATCAACAAACAAGTCAACATTCCCAGTTAAACGCTCAGTAGCTCCGGAGTCAATGATCCAATGGTTTTTGAGATAAGCAGATTCATGACTACTGGCAGGATCAACCAGGTATAATGAGCCATTCGCAGTTTCACAGTCTGAATTAGTTCATACTTACACATGCATGGCTTAATCTTTTACTATGCCTGATGGCCATAAACAGAATGTTAACATGGGTGGTAGCATCATGCTTGGCTCAAAATTCAAGTTGAAATCTGCTATGTATGTTCCAGCTTTCAAATATAATCTCCTGTCGGTTAGCAAACTGATAGAGCAGATAGGATCGCCCATAACTTTCTTCCGTAATTCATGTGTATTGCAGGACTTTGATCATAATGTTCATGTCAAGATTGGTTACCAACACGCAGGCTTGTACATTCTTGATGTGACTGCCTTACTGAAGTTCTCCTTAGAAACAAATTTCTGTTTTACTGCTATAGAAAATAAAACTGATTCTAGGCATACTAGTCTTAAGGAGGTTCTTAAATGGCATAATAGGTTAGGTCATGCTCCCGTTAGAAAACTTATTTCCCTTGGAGTCATACAATATGACCATAGCTTAGATGTTCTTCCATGTACTGTGTGCTTCCAAGCAAAAGGAAAACGTTTGAGTTTTCCCAATTCTGAAATAAAAGGTGTGGCTTGTTTTGATATGCTTCATATTGATGTATGTGGCCCAATGCGCATAGATACTTATACTGGTGATAAATACTTCTTGACCATTGTTGATGATATGTCTCGGGCTGTCTGGGTTATTTTGTTACACAACAAAGCCCAATCTATGGATAGAATCATAGAATTCATAAAAATTGTGAAGCGGCAGTTTGAGAAAGATGTTAAAGTCATAAGGAGTGACAATGCCAAGGAGCTAGGTTCTAGAAATAAAGGAAAAGAATTCTTCAAACAAAACGGGATCATTCATCAGACAACATGTGCCAACACCCCTCAACAAAACGGTGTCGTTGTGAAGAAACAAGGGTACATCATGGAAATGGCTAGAGCCCTTTTATTCCAATCAGGCCTTGGACAAGATTTTTGGGGAGATTGTGTTTTACATGCTGTCCATATTATTAATCGTCTCCCATCCAAGGCCATTGGAAACCGTACCCCATTTGAAAAGGTGTATGGAAAACAGCCCGATTATGATGAGATCAGAAGCTTTGGATGTTTATGTTACTCCACCATTATAGGAAGTTCCAAGGGAAAACTAGATCCAAGATCACATGCTTGTGTCTATTTGGGATTGGCACAAAAAAAAAGGCAGCAAAGTCCTTCACTAGGACACAAGAGAGGTCAAAGTGAGCAGGGACATCTTCTTTATTGAGGATATCTATCCCTTGCGGGATACAGGATGGCTCCAAGCATGGCATAACAGAAACTCATCAGAAGATGAATTTTTCTCACCTTCTTTATCACATGACATGCCACACTTCTGGCCCAAAAATATCCACAATTTGGACATGAATAAAGACACCAGCTCAAATAACGTCATACCTTCTAGAGATGCTTCTGATGTGACTCCTCGAGGGACGATTGCCAGTCCGTTGATTTTGAAGAGAAACGTTCAAGAAGGTTCCCTCAGTCCCAAAGTTCACAACATCGAACCATGAACGATGCAAGATTCAGGGGGTGAATTCAGTTCCCACCAACAACAGCCGCCTGCTGATCAGCCATCCCCTCTCATCGATGACCAACACAATGATCACAACCAAGCTACCGTCATCAACCATGAAACCGAAAATTTAAGGAGATCCACTCGAATTCATAAAACACCAGCACATCTTCAAGATTATCATTGTGGTAATACTCTGATTTCTTCATATAATCAAGATGTATTTTCTGAAATTCTTGCTGGCAGGCTGAACAAGGAAGTAATATCAGGTATGATTTTGGGTGAACTAAACCTTGAAACTTAACCGATATTATTCCTAACAGAACGGTTCTGTCCTGTTCTTTTACTGCTGCTACTAACCAGTTTGCGCAGAAGCTTCAAGACATCAAGGAACCAAGGAACTATTTAGAAGCCAGCAAAGATTTTCGATGGAGAGATGCCATGAAAAAAGAATTCGAGGCTCTGTAGAAAAATAAAACCTGGAGCATAGTGGACCTTCGTAAGGGGAAGAAGCCCATTGGGTGCAAGTGGGTCTACAAGACAAAATTAAAGGCTGATGGAACGGTTGAAAGGTTCAAAGCTCACCTTGTCGTAAGAGGTTTTACTCAGCGATATGGTCTCGACTACGAGGAGACATTCTCCCCAGTCATTAAAATGACCATAGTGCGTGCTCTCATCGCCATAGGCATCAAGAAGGGATGGATTCTCGATCAACTCGACGTGAATAATGCGTTCCTCCATGGTGACCTACATGAAGACGTTTACATGGAAATCCCCGATGGTCTTAATGTGTTCGAGGAAGGCAAGGTGTGCAAGCTCCACAAGTCTCTATATGGTTTGAAGCAAGCATCACGTCAATGGTATTCCAAACTTGGTCAGTTTCTCACCACTCTTGGTTACATTCAGTCATATAATGATTACTCTTTATTCATCAAACAAAAGGGCAATAAGACAACATTTTTGGGGGTTTATGTTGATGATATTCTGGTGGTTGGGAATGACAGCAAAGAAATTCATGCATTAAAACAGAAACTGGATCATGAATTTCAGATCAAGGACCTAGGTCGTTTGGCATAGTAATGATCTTGGCAGAGTTCAAAGCATTCAAATCAACAAACAAGTCAACATTCCCAGTTAAATGCTCAGTAGCTCTGGAGTCAATGATCCAAAGGTTTTTGAGATAAGCATATTCATGACTATTTACGTCAGTAAAGCTGAAAATTGAAGTGCTGTACCGTATATGGTTACCTGTAAAATTACCAAAATTCAAACCATCAGAGTGAGTCTTGGTCTTCTGTTGCATGTAGGTCATGAGTTGATTGACCTGATGACTGCTCAGACCATCCACAGGTGATGCTTCTTCCAGAACTTGGTTTTTCCTTCCTGAATTTTCGTCAATAGCAGCGTGTGCTATGCCAGGTTCATTACTTCCTTTCTTCTCACTGGGAAAACCAATAATCCACCAGCATTCACTCCTTGTGTGTCCCAGTTTAGCACATTTGGTGCATTTAGGAGTAGATTTCCTGGTATCGAAAGCTTCAGTGGTCCTGGGTGATTTTTTAAAATTGTTTTGCCCTTTGGAGTTGCTATGCGCTTTGTCGAATTTTCCAGATTTAGTGTTAAACGCCATGGTACCTGATTCTTCGTGTTTTCCTTCAGATATTTGTCTCTGTTTCTCATCCTGAACCATAAGAGAATAGGCTTGCTCCAGGCTTGGCAATGGTTTCATGAGAAGAACACTTCCTTTTGCATTCTTAAAATCTTCATTAAGCCCCATTAAAAACTTCATCAGTTGATCCTGTCTTCTCCTATTCTCCATTTCCTTCGCAGATCCACATGTACATCTAGGGTTTTTCTGGATCGAACTAAGACGGTCCCATAGACGCTTCAATTTCATGAAATATACGGAGACGGAGTCCCCGTTTTGCTTCAGATCGGCAATTTCTTGCTGAATCGAGAAGATTTCAGGTGCATTGGCTTGTTCATACCTTGTACATAAATCTCTCCAAAGCTCATGTGCTGTCTCACAATAAAAGACACTTTCTGCGATATCCTTGTCGAGGGAATTTAAAATCCAGGCCATGATCATGTTGTTGCATCGCTCCCAGTATGGATGTCTCGGATGTTGGATCGGGCTCGGTGATGGTGCCGTCAACCATGCCAAATTTGTTCTTCGCTTTTAGGGCGATGGTTGCTGCACGTTTCCAGGTATCAAAAGCAGTTCCCTTGAATTTTGTGGCGGCGATCGAAGAACCAGGTTGATCTGAGGGATGCAGGTACAGAGGATCTGAAAAATCGATGGAGTCATTATCGATTCCCAATTTCTGGTTATCACTTCCCAATTTCTGGTTATCGACGGAAGCGGATGCTCCTTCGTTGATCGATCCCTCGGCATCGTCTTCATCTTCGTCCACCATGGTGATCGGAGTTAAACGGGATAGAAGGAAAGAGAGCGAATAGAGGAGGGGAGGAAAGATGAAAGACAATCAGCTAAAAAAAATGCTCTAATACCATTTCAGAGAATAGCTGTGCGGAAGCAAAAAAGGTTTGAAAAATATATTTCTTATTCATATGACATACTAACTGAGTACAGCGAGTGGAGGATACAACTTATATACTAAATGTGACCAACGGTCATATTTAGATGAAGATGAAGTACAAGAATAACAAATAGGAAAATAATATATCCTAACATTATCTGAAGAAGAGGTGGAGTAAATATTTAACAATTTGTGTTCCTCTCCCTCTTCATCCCCAACACAAGAGGAGCAACTAGAATTTGAAGATATATTGTCTGCACTTACCTACGAGCCGGTAGAAGCGCCAGTTACGATCAAGTTTATAGAAGAAGAAGAAGAAGAAGAAATTAAAGCTTCTACCGCAATTGTTTGCTAGAATGAATTTTTCATTGAGCCTCACCAACCGGAAGATGATATCTATATTCTCGAATCTGAGGAGAAAACCCAACCACCAGTTCATCAACAATTTCAACCTTGCCTCCAAGAGCCTCAACAATAGGATGAGGACGTTTACGTCCTCGAATTTGAGGGAGAAGAGCCACTCACACCTGGTCTTCTGATTGAACAGTGTTACCGGTAATATCTCCTCAAACTCCAGGTTTTGTGGAGTATTTACTTTCCTATTTTATTTGTCGAGATAACGTTTTGTTTTGATCCAGGTGGTTTACAAATAATTGCTACTCACTTCGTTTTCCTAGCAAAGTCGTTGTCTACTTTTATTTTTGATCCAGGATAACGAAGCGAGAGTCTAGCCAAAGATTATAAAGACGGGCAGCTTACTGGGGGGCAATCCAGTGGTTAAATTTACGTTTTGTTTTTATTTTTATATGTTTTACCTTTGTTTTGCTGAGAAAAGGAACATGGGCATAATTTCATACACTATTCAGACATGCGTCCGGGCATGGACGTCCAGACAGGGTACGCGGACAGAGTAGAGAGCAAAGCCAGATGATATGTACGGATATATAGGTCCGGACAGGCCCAAAATTGTGCAAAGTTTTGCTTTTCATCATTACTTTGGTATTATGTAGTTTTTTTATTTACTGAATTTACTTTTCTAGGTTTATTTTATTCAAAGGAGACAGTGGTGCCTGTGCTTTTAATGTATCACTTTTAGCATTTTTGTGTTAGTTGTGAGTGTGTGCAGGTGAAATTTTTATTATGGTGTTTGATGTTCTCTAAGGCTGGACACTTGTTGAGACGCAAGTGTAAGGAACGTTACTACCCCAATGTTCGAGCTTAAGTGTGAGAAAGGGAACCTTCCTCAATCTATGATACGAGGGGAGTTTCAATTCCCTTTATTTTTAATGTTTGTGTTCAGCCTACGATGATTTATAATGCTTAATGCTTATTTTTATATCAGTCCATGTTTGTCCTGAATGAAATTGTTCATGAGTCTTGCATATTTTGAAAGGTCTTTTCTTAATTTATTTTTGAACAATGAAGACATTGCTCCTCTTAAGTGTGAGGAAGTATAGACCTTTCCCTGAAAATATGCAAGTTGCACTTAAATGCCACACTTGTATTTGTTTGTCCTATTGCTTTGAAAGAATTTCTTCTTTTAAGTGCTAATAAATATTATCTCTAGGTGAAAATTTTTGTTGAAGTTTTTGAAAATGAGCCTGATGACCACCTCAAGAATCTTTCTGCTTTAAGATGTCTGTATGTATAGTTTTATTCAAATTATATCTGTTTTCACTGAAATTTGGTGGATTAGCTAATTATGAAAACTGAATTAGGCTAGTTTGAGATTTTGGAAATGATGTGAAAGTTTGGAATGAAAGGATAAGGCAAGGTACTCCACTGATCAAAATTTTTTTCCTAACAAAAGCAGGTCTCGTCTACCTGGTTATTAAGTCCTAGGGGTACCTTAGCACCTATCTACCTAAGGTCTCGGGATCTGAGATAGTTGGACCAACGCCGTTACAGGGATAAAGAAAGTCTAGGTTACGAAATAACTCTGCAGTTCACAATTATTCGTTTGTTTTATATATTTCTTGAAAGAAGAATGTTTTTGCATGCAAAAAAGTTCATTGTTGTTTAATTTTAGTTTTTAATCATGAGTACATGGTGTTGAAAGGTATCACTGAATAAGGTGTTACTTCACACCCCTTGCATCCAAAGGTTAGAGGAGGAAACAATGGAAGATCCCAAGCTATTCCATGTCCAGTTTCTATAATCTAACTTCTCCATGCTTTTAACTTTACTCTTTTTCACTGATTGCGAAAACCTACTGCAAATAGCAGAACTATTTTTTTGATTGTCATTTTCACTCATTTTCCTTCGACAGTTGTTTGTTCTTGAGTTTTGATACTACGATGCTTAAAAGTTGACACATTCTCTATTTGCTTGAGGACAAGCAAAAGCTAAGCGTGAGGAAGTTTGATAAGTGTGAAATACATCTACTTTTATGGCTATAATTCTTCCTCTTTTGATAACGATTCATGCCATATTTCTCACTTATCATATGTTTTTCCTTAGATTTATGTTTTGATGTGAACTAATACATTTTATGTGTATAATGCAGGAAAAACTCTAGAAATTGCATAGTATATCTCATGAGGATTACAACACAACAAACGGGGAGCAAATTGGAGCTAAAACGAAGAATCTATACCCAGTCGAAGTTGTGTCTGATAAGCCGCAGACTTATCATATTTTATGGGTTATATTTAGTATTATATTTATCTGAATAAAGTTATATATGTGTTATTTATGTTATATTATGCGTTAAAGTATATTATTTGTACAGTCTTATGTTTTATGTGTTTTATAGGCAAGGAACGAATCTCTAGGCAGAAATTCCATCAATGCCGGACTTGATGCCGGGTTGGTTCTACACGGCATGAACACCGAACAGAAAAGAGGCCTTGCCGGATGCAATGCCGGGTAAATGCTATCCGGCATAAGTGTAAAGTCGCTTCGGTTGACCATACGACAACACATGTGTTCAACGTGATTTCCAACCGCTGCCGGGTATGATGCCGGGTATCTCCTACCCGGCATATGCACTGTTTCACGCGGAATTGACGGTTTTGACCGTTAACAGTTGGGCGCATTTACCACGTGTGCCGGCTACTGACGATCCGGCATGACGCCCGACAACAGACACATATGATGCCTATAAATAGGCCGAGAAAGGCTGTAATTTGACACACTTCAACATACCAAATCCACGCCATTCACACTTCTTTTCCGCCACATTCCATCTGTTGGTGGCCATGGAACGTCTGCAGATCCATCCACGCAAGAGAAGAAGAAGACCTTGACGGGTTAAGGCTATTAACATCCCCTTCTCCCCCTTTGTATTCTCTTCTTGTAGTTGTGTGGATGGTGATGCAGAATCCTTATTAGATTTTTGGTTAGGGAAGATTTCCTTGTAAAACTCTTAGGGAAAATTCACGAGATACCCCTGTTTTCTTTCGTAATTCACAATATACCCCTGTGATTTTAGTAATTTAACATTAAACATGCTTGAATGTAGTCCAAAATTGATGAAACTTTATATGGACGATGCTAAAGTGTTATATTTTGGTCCAATATCAAATTTAAAGTTTTTTAAGCTCACATGTGACTTGTGGGACCCAATGAACAGTCACATATTCATTGGGTCCCACAGGTCACATGTGAGCTTAAAAAGCTTCAAATTTGATATTGGACCAAAATATAACACTTTAGCATCGTCCATGTAAAGTTTCATCAATTTTGGACCACATTTAAGCATGTTTAAAGTTGAATTACGAAAATCATAGGGGTATATTATGAATTACGAAAGAAAACAGGGGTATATCGTGAATTTTCCCAAACTCTTATGACCATTTATGGAATTTTCAAGTTTCTTAACCCGAGTTCTAATCTTCATGCAAAGTAGAATGAAGTAGCTATTTATTCTCTTATCTCTAAGTCCTATTTAATGTTCACAAGACAAGAATAGGATAGATTAGGATTTTGGTAATCTTTAAGTTTGTTGTTCCGAAAAAGGGGCATCAAGACCTAAGGTTTAGGGTTAATCTCTTATTTCCCATTATTCTGTTTGTATTCGCGGCATTAGCTATGCACGATGCAAGTATGAATATTGAGTTCCTTTTGTCAGAACTGAATCTGGAAGTGTTGTTTACGAAATGTACGATGCCGGATGGAAGTTGTCCGGCACATTCAAGGCCATGAATCTGCCGGGTAGCGGAGGTCCGGCATGTCACCCGGCATATGCATTTTGTGGGACCAAATCCTCTTTGAGACTTGCCACCCTTGATTATTGATCATACGTTTCTCTTGCATTGACATTTTCCCAAATCAAAGTTAGTTTATTTAGTTAGCATCACATTTACTTTCCCCCCTTGTTATTATAAAATATGCTTTTGCCCGGATTAGGACTAGTTTTCTATAAGTCCCTTGGGTTCGATACTCTCGGTCGTAATATATTTACATTATACTCCGATCGGGTTTTATTTGCTACCCGTAGTAGAGTTGTAGGTTTAGTTTAGTATTTTATTCTTTTTATGTAAATAGTTTTCCCTACAAATTTCTTGTTAGCAGTGTCCGACCTTGCATCCAAACTTACAAGGTCGGACAAGTGCCGAGAGATCCAGGACGAGCGAAACATAGAGACATCCGGATGTGTGGGTTGGACAAGAGATAGAGTCGCGTCCAGACTTTAGACCCGGACGTGACCAGTTGAGCAACGGAAGGAGTGTTTTCAGAGACGTTTGGACTTGCTCATTCGGACGCAAGTCTGGACGCGGCCGTTTCAGCAATCCCAAGTGCGATGTTTTGGCAAATTTAAAGATAAAATCTTTCTAAATTGATCACTCGCTGCTTTATATATAGAAGTTATGGTTGCATATGAGGGGGACGACCACCAAGAGGGGCTTTATGCCTCTGCTGCATGTAGTGCCAAACTGCACACCAACTCCACATACACAACCGCCACCATACATATCCTTCGACCATCACCACCACCACCACACTCACGCCATATTCACCAGACCACCACCACCATCTTCACCGCACCACCACCATCACTATTACCACATATTATCATTGTTACATATTTGTTCTAACGGAGGATCGACGTGAAGACAAAGTCAGAGCAGGGAGCCGGAGTCAAACTTGCTAACTGGAGTTTTCTTTGCCCTATATCTTAATTCATTTAATGTCGTTCTTTGTTACTTTTGTTATTTTTATATTTATATCTGAGTAGCTAGACTAGTTCCTCGGATTGGGGTAGCAAACCGGATTTTTATATTTATTTTGTATCTTTTTACTAATTCAATAATGTAATAGTTTAATTCCAATTCTTCATGTACTTTAATTCTTTGATCAATTATTAAAGCTATATTTGTAGTTTTCTAATCAACACGCGAGAGCTGAGATAGATAACAAGACATAGGAAGTTAAACCTGATTAGCGACTAGAAGCGTGATCCCGCCTATAGGTTAATTGGCCTCAAATAGAAACTGTTCTTTATGCGATTAGTTGTGTCCGGATTAGAGCAGTAGTCTGCTGCTAGTTCTAGCAACTGGTTAGGATTCATTAGACTTAGCCGTTGACGAATTAATTATAGTTTATGAGTTTATTGCAGAATTAGGGAAGAGTTTACTAATAGATTAGAAATTGAAGGTTTGTAGAACAATCCGGGGTGCTTCCTTAGAATGAGAGTTTTAATCTCTATTTATTTATAAATTTTATTTTATTTGTTTTATTATTTATTGTTTGTTCACTAAGTTAATATTTTAGTTAAATTGAGAAAATCCTTAAAAGTTACATTTTCAGTTTTCTTAGTTTAGTTTCTCAGTTAGCTAGTAAATTGTCAATTAATTGAACGAGGTCCTTGAGATTGAAAACCCCCACTTATTTCACTATTCCGCATAACGATAGGTACACTGCCTAGGTAGAGATAGTCACATATTTCTACTACAAGAAGAAACCGAGAAGGAAAACTGGTGGTGCCTTGTTGGTACAAACACCAAAAAACCAAAGGTAAAAATCAGTCCCTCTTCTACAATTTCTTTTGGAAATTTCCTATACTACTCGTCCATTCATTCCTTTTCATTTTCCTTGCTAAAAATCGCTAGAAATCTCAGATCAAGCCTAAATCTGAAAGTTGGCAAGCCAAACACAGCCTTATTCGGCCGGATCTGGAAGAAACGGTAATTAGACTGTAACCTACCCGAAAGTGGCCAAAGCTGGAGTCAAAATCACTATTGGAAATATTCAAAGGTTAAAGATTTAACATTAGTACTTTAGTCAAAGTTAATGTAATTATTTGCTTCTGTTCCATTTGAAAAATATAGTGACTTGGTGTTGTAAACAAAAACAAAAAATATTTGTATTCTTGTGGTGCTGTGGGAGTCCGAAAATTACGGCTTTGTTTGAGAATTTTTCATAAAATAAAAATTAGGGTTTTCTGTAACCCTTGTGGTCTGAAAGTTAAAGTTTTGTTTGGGAGTTTTTACAAACTGAAAATTTAAGGTTATTTTCTATGTTGTGAATCTGAAAATTAGGGATTTTTGTGGTTGTTGATGAATCCAGAAATTTGAGTTAATTTGGTGGGTTTGTTAAATCGGAAAATTTGAGTTAATCTTGGTGGTTTAACAAATTTGAAAATTAAGGTTGTGAAAGGATTAGATGAAACCAAAATTTAAAGTTTCTGAATTAGTAAATAAAAAAATTTTGGGGGTAAAATTTGAATTTAGGAAAATGTAGGGGAAAAACTATAATTTTAAGGAAATTTGGGATGGAATCATAAATTAAGTTAAATTGGGGCCAAAAACATAATTCTGAGGAAATTCTAGAGCGGAAATGTAAATTTTAGGAAGCTGGGGCGAATTGGTATTTCTGGAAAATTTGAGGGCTCAAGTGAAAAACAGGAAATTTAATTAGCTTTAGGTCAGAATTAATTTGGGAGATCTGAAACAAGTCAACAAGGTCAAAATTAGAATTAAGTCAAAATTAGATTTAGGTCAAAATTAGGCTTTGGTATTAAAGTGGAATTAGGGATTTTGACTGAGTCAAAATTAGGGTTTCAAAATTGAAATTGTTTTGGAATTCTAATTAAGTCGAAATTAGGTTGGTCAAAATTGAATTCGGGCTTAAATCAAAATTAAATTTAAATTGGTCATAATGGTCAGAATTGAATTAGGATATGAAATTGGTCAACGTGGTCAAATGGGTTAGGAATGGTCAAACGGGTTAGAAATGGTCAAACCCGAGTCCAATTTTAGTTAGAGTTCAAAAATAGTCAAACCCAACTAATACTACGAACATCGGTCAACATAAGATAAATCGGTCAAACTTATAAGTGGTGAAATAATGCTATTTTAAGGTCTTTATTCACCTTCATTTTACTTGGTGTATAACCTATTTCACCACTTAATAGAGTGTTTTTGTGATTAATAGTGAACTTATATAGTTTGATCTATTGATAGGTAAAAGCTCATTTTGAGCATACTTTTGGGTTCTTTTAGAGCTAGCGGAGTGCATAAAAAGATCCCCCATCTTTCAAGCTTTCCAACGCCGCAAATGGGGAGTGATTCTGAGCCACAACGAAGATTCTAGGCCCCGCACAAGTTTGAGAAAATCACTACTAGTCCCGACCGACCTTGACAGGGTCGGTCGAAAGTTCCGGAGGCCGGAATTGCAAATTTCAGGGGCCGAAAGCTTCTGAAATCGACCGACCTTAGGACCGACCCTGGTAAGGTCGGTTGAGCTTAAAAACACATCCGAAATTGCTTCCCTCACCGGAGAGTCCGACCGACCCACGAGACCGACCTTGGCAAGGTCGGTCGGATGGAAAAATTACCCAGTTTTATGTTTTAAAAAGCTGGATTTGGGGGCATCTATCCTGATCACTTATTCCACATGGCTCCAGCCAGAAAGAGAGGAGAGAGAGGCGACCAAGAAGGAGAAAAGAAGAGGAGAAAAGAAGTATAGAAGAAGAGGAAGAAGAAAGTGAAGAAATCTACCTCTATTGAAGCTCTAAAGCTCCTCTAATGGCTAGATCCCTCTTTTCCCTTCTCTTTTCCTTTCCAATGGTTGAGTAGTCCCATTATGTATCCTAGGATGGGGTTTGACCCTAATATTGCACATTGAATGCTTGTGACCTAACTCATTGAATGCTCTTGTTTTTATCTCCTTCAATATCAATTAATGCTCTAATTTGATAAACTATGACATTTATGGAGGTTTCATTCAACATTTGAGTTTGAGTTTGGAACTAGACCAAAAGGGGGATAACCTTAACTTTTGCTCTCTTGATTTTGGGGGGGGGGGGGTAACATCTTAGGGCTATTATTTAAGAGTTTTTGCTTAATGATACTTAGTGACTTAAACCTCCTTTAATTAAGGGATTTGATTAATTAGGTAAGAATTGATTTCTCATGATTTGGGGATTCATGAGTTGAACTCTAATAGGCATGAGATAATGAGTTATGGTTTTGAGGTTCTTTGAGTGAATTAGGCGATTCCCCACTATCCTAGGGTACTTCCCATCTATTCCATTCACAAACATTTTACTGTTTTATTGCATTTCAATTGACAAACAACCAAGCTTGCCTCCGGCTAAACCCCTTTTTAACTGTTTATTCGCACTTCACTAATATACCCAAGCTTGGGATTTAGAAACCAATTTCCTTGTGGATACGACACTTGTTTTATTGCAACGAATTGAGTGCACTTGCCCATTTTAGCTAGGTTTAATTACTATGTTTGTAATTTTCCCAACAAGTTTATGACGCTGTTGCCGGGGAAATTGATTATTAAATTTCCTTAGGTTCGGTATTTTAGTTTTTGTGTATTTAGTGATTTTATCTTGTTTATTTTCTTTTTGTTATTTGTGTGTTTAGTTGTTGGTCTATATTCTTACCTTTCCTACTACTTAAGAGCATTTGGTATTGGTGTGGTTTAGGTTCTGTTTTCTCGGTGTATGCCAAACACTCGAGCCAAGGGATCTCCACTTGTTAGTCCGAGACCCGAGCTTGAGCGTTCATTGTTGAGAGCCATCCAAACTTTTAAAAATTCAATCATGGCTGATCAAGAACAACCGGGGATAGAAGATAACGGGAACCCACAACAAATGGCTCTCAAAGACTACAACCAGCCGGAGACTGAAGGGAGACCTTCAGCCATAGTCCTTCTGGAGTTGACGCTTTAAGAGGCCGGACAATGGGTATTCAAGACCCACTATAATACTGCTGTCCGAGACTTAGGAAAATTCAGTGGAGCAAATCTCGATGAAGCTCCCAATCACCTAAGCCTCTTCCTTGACTTTTACAACTCATTCGGTAAAGCTAGTAAAGTCAACGAGAGGATACGCTTGCAGCTCTTCCCTCATTCACTGTCAGACGCTGCATCGAAATGGTATAGGTGCTTGCCTTCAAAGTCAATCCACACTTGGGCACAAATGGCTCAAAAATTTCTTGCTAAGTATTACCCCACAAGTAGAACGAGGCAATTAATTGGAGAGATTAATACTTTTTTCCAAGAGCCGGGAGAGATGCTATACGACGCCTGGGATAGATTCAAAGACATGTTGATGAATTGCTCCCACCACGGCTTGGATGACCAATCATTATGTCTATCATTTTTCAATGGTCTCGACGATTCGAATATGCTCCTTGTGAACTCCTCAGCTGGAGGGAGCTTCATGACTAAGTCACCTCAAGAGGGGACGAAACTCCTAGAGGTGATGACTAGTAACACAAGGCAATGGTCTAAGCCTAAGGGAAGAACTCCAAGAGCAGCGGGTCTCCTACATGTTGAGCCCACCAATCATTTCTTCACTCAATTATCTTCACTCAACAAGATGGTGGAGAAGCTAGCTATAGCTAAAAAAGAAACAACCAAGTTTATAGCTTCGTCATCATCAGCTTCAGCTTCAACTTCAACTTATGAGGGGTGCACTATTTGTGCGGGTCCTCACAAGACCCACTTTTGTGAAGGCAAAGCTTACACCGATCCACTTGAGGACATGAACTTTGTAGGCAACCACCCCGGATTTAACTACAACCAACAAAATGCCCCTTGCAGGAACCATTTAAACTTCTCATGGAGGACCAATGACCAAACCCAAGGTGTATCAAGCAATGCTGCCAACCATCCTATGGGGTACCGGCCACAAGGGCCACCTCCGGGCTTTCAACAACAACAACCCCCTTTTCCGTCTATAGATCCAAACACGGAGTTGAGAGACATGATGAAGAATCTTGTCTCGGTTGTGCAAACTAAGGCAGCAGAGTTTGACTCGTTCAAGGCTAGTCAAGAGGCCACCAACAAGAGAGTTGAGGGACAGCTTGAGCGAATTTCTCAGCAGCTTGCCCAAAGGCCTCCTCGCACCTTTCCTAGTCAACCACTGCCCAACCTGAAAGAGCAACTCAAGGCTATCTTCGTGAGAGAAAGTGTTGAAGAAGAGGTTGGGGAGGTGAATATGATTGAGGCCCCTAAAATTCACCCTATTCACCAAGGATGGGCTATGTCTATTGAAGCATCAGAAAGAAAGATAGCCCAACTTGAAGCTTCTTCAAGAATTTGTGAGCACGATCTTCAATATGATAGGGAGCACCTAGAGAGGCTTCTTGATAATTATGAAAGGAAAAAGCCAAGTTGGATGATAATGAGGAAGGGGTGAAAGCTATCACCTTGAGGAGTGGCAAACAGACAAAAGAGCCCCAAACCCCGCATGAATTAGGTGAATTCAAGGAGGATGATGAAGAAGGGACTGAATTCCCATTAGAGAAAGCTTCTCAAAGTACTCCCACAACCCAACCCAATCCACTCCAAAACCTTCTCCGTATGAACCCCCTTTACCCTTTCCCAACCGAGTCAAGAAAAATAAATTTAATGCAGAGTATGGGAAGTTTCTAGCGATGCTGAAGCAATTAAATGTCAACATTCCTTTTGTAGACCTCATTGCCAAGATGCCAAACTATTCTAAATTTCTTAAGCACCTCATCTCCAACAAAACAAAGTTGACTGAAGTCGGCACCATCCTATTTAATGAGGCTTGCTCTACTATTCTCAAACAGCCATTATCGTTGAAATGCAGCGATCCAGGCAGCTTCACCATCCCAGTCATGATTGGTAGCACCTTCTTTCAACACTTTCTTTGTGATCTAGGTGCTTCCATCAATTTGATGCCTCTCTCCACCTTCAAGAGACTAGGGATTGGTGAATTGAAGAAGAACAAGATGGTCCTTCAGCTGGCCGATGGGTCAACGGTCTACCCAAATGGAGTGGTTGAGGACGTGATCATCAAGGTGGAGCATCTATACTTCCCATGTGATTTTGTCATTTTGGACATCGACAAAAACTCCACCACTTCACTCATCCTTGGTCGACCCTTCCTTGCCACCGTTGATGCTCAGATCATAGTTGCTAAGAAGACCATCACATTGCAAGCCTATGATGAGAGATTGGTCTTCACAGCAGGGAGATCTTCAAACAGGAAAGTGGCTACAGTCAAGGTTTTGGAGAAGGAAGCTCAGCCTCCTTCATCTCCTTCACTTCTCTTCATCACTTTGCCCAAAGGGATGACCATCAAAGATGAACCACCATTAACTCTTGATGAAGAGAAAAAGAGGACCAGAAAAGAAAAAGGTAAACGTGCATCCAAGTGGGGATTCGATTTGTGTTTTGGATCTCCTCCTCACAACCACCCTCCAGGTTCCTTCTAACCCTTACTATGGTCTAGCCAAAGACCTTAAAAAGAGGGGCGGTTTTCCGGGAGGCAACCCGGACTATTTCCCTCTTTACCTTGTATTATTATCTTATTTCAGTTATGTTAATTAGTTGCTTGTTTCATGCTTTCATTATCGTGTGTTTCTGGTTATTCTTGTGTGTTGGATCTGCTTGTGAATGATGATAAATGTTTTGGGCAAGAAAACAAAATTTTTGGGGAGATTCTGGTCTAGACTGACCCTAGGACCGACCTTGGTAGGGTCGGTCGGTCCAATTTTTGCAAAACCAGAAGCTACTGACTTTGACTGACCCTATGACCGACCTTGGGAGGGTCGGTCAAATCAAAAATTTCAAACCTGCTACATTCTGACTTCGACCGACCTTGCGACCAATCTTGGCAAGGTCGGTCGGGTCAAAAATTTCAGAACTTTCGGCTACTGACTTGGACCGACCTTGGGACGACCTTGGTAGGGTCGGTCAGGTCAAAGTTTTTGAAAAAAACAAACAGAGATGGAAATGATGCGTTTCATTTAAGTCCCCCCTTTTCCTGTTGGTGACCTTATTGGGTGATTTTGTGGAGGTTCTTAGAACGTGGAGGTTCTTAGAACCAGGGAAGAGAAGAAAAACAGGGGAGACTATGCCGAAATTTTCCTAGAAATGCACTGTTTCTTTTTCTTTTCATTGCTCTTAAATGTTAATTCTCTGCCTAATCATTTATGCTATCGCTCTTTAATTTCTTTTTGTTTTTTCCTTTTTGTTTCATAGTTTAACTACACTTTTATTTATCTTTGACTCTCATTTACATTTCTGTCATTTAAATTTCTCACTTTCACTTGTAGTACTTCATCTTTAACTCCGGTACTTACTTACTGCACTTTCAAATATTTTGGTTTGGGACTCATGGATGAGTCCACTTTTGGTATCTAATTATGGCCTTTTTGAGTATTCTTCGGAATCACTTTTGTGCCTAGTTTCGTTTTGGCCATGCAGTGTAGATCTATAGACTTCGAACACAAGAACTCCTCAAGGATGAGTTAGGACGAATTCCAGAGGAACTCTTATGAATTTTTCCAATGGTCCCTAACTCTTACCATCGGAGCGAGCGCTTCAACGACCCCAGACACTAGCAAGTGTAGGGGAACCCCGCCAACAACTCATCTTTATCAGGGGAGTACTAGTTCTCTAACATTTAAACAATGCATTACACTTTTGTCTGCTATATGCTTAGTGCTTCGAAAAGGTCTTTTGTCTGTTTCCCCTTGAGTTTTACTTTGAACAATGAGGACATTGTCCCATTCAAGTGTGGGGGAGACGACCTTTTCTTTTTGGCGCACTACTCAATTTCCTCATGCATATCTATAGCTTCCATGTAAAAGTTACATTTATAGTAAGCAAGTTTTTCCATGAATTCTTGGAATTTTCCACCAAATTTTTCAAAAAGTTCTCTCTTGAGGTGTAATTATTTGTGGTGCAACCGTAAATACCTATCTTGGTGAACTTTTATTGCTTAGGGCTTCTTTCTATCTTCTCATCTAGGGATTGCTAAGGGGTGCTTCCTAGTGAAAATTTTAAAAAGGAACTTGATAGAAACCATAGGTAACCAACAAATGAGAGTTGAGTGTTCATTAAAGCAAGGCAAAATGCCACAATATCTTCTTCTCATCTCTTGTTGCAAAAGTGAATCAAATGCGAATCTCTCTTTTTCCTTTTGTTTTTCCTCAATGCCCATTATTGAGAGAAGTTGGCCATGGTAAAAGTTCTCCAAGTTCCATAATCAGTAAGAACTTGGAAGCACTCTAAATCATACCCCGAAACTCTATATTTTTATTTGCCCTAAGCACACCCACATCAGTATGAGAAAGTTGGTTGCACTCCTCTTGAGGTTTTCACAAATTTTGCTCACTTGAATTCAAGAATTAATCTAGACACTGTTTGCTTTAAAATGTTCCTTCTTGTTGTGGGTTCCTAGCTAATTTTGCTTGAGGACAAGCAAATAGACTAGTGTGGAGGAGTTGATAAGTGGTGAAATAATGCTATTTTAAGATCTTTATTCACCTTCATTTTACTTGGTGCATAACATATTTCACCACTTAATAGAGTTTTTTTGTGATTAATAGTGAACTTATATAGTTTGATCTATTGATAGGTAAAAGCTCATTTTGAGCATACTTTTGGGTTCTTTTAGAGCTAGTGAAGTGCATCAAAAGATCCCCCATCTTTCAAGCTTTCCAACGCCACAAACGGGGAGCGATTCCGAGCCATAACAATGATTCTAGGCCCCGCACAAGTTGGAGATTATCACTATTGGTCCCGACCGACCTTAGTACCGACCTTGACAAGGTCGGCCGGAAGTTCTGGAGGCCGGAATTGCAAATTTCAGGGGCCGAAAGCTGCTGGAATCGACTGACCTTAGGACCGACCCTAGTAAGGTTGGTCGAGCTTAAAAATGCGTCCGAAATTGCTTCCCTCACCAGAGAGTCCGACCGACCCACGAGACCGACCTTGGCAAGGTCGGTCAGACGGAAAAATTGCCCAGTTTTATGTTTTAAAAAGCTGGATTTGGGGGCATCTATCCTGATCACTTATTCCACACGGCTCCAGCCAGAAAGAGATGAGAGAGAGGCGACTAAGAAGGAGAAAAGAAGAGGAGAAAAGAAGAGAAGAAGAAGAGGAAGAAGAAAGTGAAGAAATCTACCTCTATTGAAGCTCTAAAGCTCCTCTAATGGCTAGATCCCTCTTTTCCCTTCTCTTTTCCTTTCCAATGGTTGAGTAGTCCCATTTTGTATCCTAGGATGGGGTTTGACCCTAATATTGCACATTGAATGCTTGTGACCTAACTCATTGAATGCTCTTGTTTTTATCTCCTTCAATATCAATTAATGCTCTAATTTGATAAACTATGGCATTTATAATGGTTTCATTCACATTTGAGTTTGAGTTTGGAACTAGACTAAAAGGGGGATAAACCCTAACTTTTGCTCTCTTGATTTTGGGGGTAACATCTTAGGGCTATTATTTAAGAGTTTTTGCTTAATGATACTTAGTGACTTAAACCTCCTTTAATTAAGGGATTTGATTAATTAGGTAAGAATTGGATTTCTCATGATTTGGGGATTCATGAGTTGAACTCTAATAGGCATTGAGATAATGAGTTATGGTTTTGAGGTTCTTTGAGTGAATTAGGCGATTCCCCACTATCCTAGGATACTTTCCATCCATTCCATACACAAATATTTTACTGTTTTATTGCATTTCAATTGACAAACAACCAAGCTTGCCTCCGGCTAAACCCCTTTTTTACTGTTTATTCACACTTCACTAATATACCGAAGCGTGGGATTTAGAAACCAATTTCCTTGTGGATACGACACTTGTTTTAGTGCAACGAATTGGGTGCACTTGCCCATTTTAGCTAGGTTTAATTACTATGTTTGTAATTTTCCCAACACAAACCCGAGCTAATAATCAAACTAGGAAAACATAAACCCTTGATTAGTCAAGTACATGCTTCTAAATTGGGCTTAAGGATAGTTAGAAGAAAATAAATTCTAATCAGGCCGAGTCTAAGATTTGAAGAGGATGAAGTATAGGTTTTTAATTAGGCCTAACTTAAATATAGAAATGGACTTAAGAGGGGTAGCAAAATCAAATGAGCTAACTAGAATAGAATTATAATAAAACTAAGAATAGGCTCACAACTTTTAAGTTAGGCCAGCATCTAAACTAAGGCCCAACCCCAAAAACTTAGCTAAGTAAATTAAATGGAACTTAACTCAATGGGAGCTAGGCCTAAAGAAAAGAAAGACTCGAATGCAAATAAACATGGAGAAACCCAACCGAAAAATAACAAGCAACAAAGTTATTATCATAGTTGGAGTTAACTAAATGTTATCACACTTGATAATTTGGGAAATATAAATATGAATATGGAATGAGACTATACAAATACCTTGGTCATAATGAGCCCTGACTAATTAGTTTCAATACTCATAAATATTGTCACCAAAATTGTAACGTATAATTTCCTGAAAAAAAAAACTCAGGAAGACACGCAGCGGAAAACACTTAGAAACATTCAAGCAACTTTCGGCACCAAGCAAACACACATGCACACAGAAACATTGAACACATGCATACAAGCAAACAAGCATTCGCATACATACGACAGCAAGCACTTAGCTTGACATGCCCTAAGGAAATTACCCCAGGGCTCCGGCGATGCTGCGCTATGCCAGCATGCCAGAATGTGCCACTCATAACCACAAGGATGAGAGTGGACTTATACCACCCTTATTAGATAAGTTCTCCAGCCATCCCAATTCCCTCAACTTAGAACGTCAAGGTCAAAGGGGATCTGCGCACCACTTGCAACTCCTGCCCAAGTGCGCAGCCCAAGTACAAGTAATGCCAGTGCTCGGGAAACCACGAGGTTCACCCACACAGCTAGTGCAAGCACCGATGACCGGAGGGTGAGGGCATCGGGCTAATACCAACACACTTATCTCCACCCAAATCCAACTCATCCCTGCGTGAGCCACAAAGGCTCTATCAATGTGCCGCCCACACATCGGGGTAAGGATCACCAGGGACAAACCGAGTTGATGCCGCCAGTTCTCGGCATCTGGGTAACAGAAGCTCACACCCTTAGTTCCAAAGCTCCATCCCCAATGGGGCCCCTTGGCTACCTGCACACCTGCAAGTTAGCATAAAGGGCGTATAACAGAGAGAGAGACCGAGTCATCGCAACGCAGGTACAAAAGGGCTACTTCTTTTATTGATGAAGATACAAGGCCCGAAGGCATACATTACATCGTTATGTACAAGTACATTTTGGTTTCCAGGCTGCTTGCCTTTGTCCTTACAAAAATTGGACGTAACAAACCTCCCCCACCTAAGTCTTTGCCGTCCCCGGCAAAGATTCTAAGTACTTTTGTATCTCATCCCTAAATTGCCATAAATTGCCCTCTCGTTCCCACGTCGCATCTTCTCTGGCCTCTCCCTTCCAGTGAATTAGAAAGTCTGTTCGCTGATTAGCTTTCCAACCCGCTCGCCGATGGGCGAGTACTTCTTGGATTCCTTTCTCGTATTGAACAGATATAGTCGGCGGAGCCCGAGCTTTATCCTCATGCAAACTTTGTTCATCTGCCGTGTAAGGTTTCAAGAAGCTTACGTGAAAGGTAGGGTGCATCCTCAACCTCTCTGGAAGGTCAAGACGGTATGCGGCATTACCGATACGTTGGACGACTTCGAAAGGTCCATCAAAGCGTTGGACAAGTCCCTTATGCAGGGGTCTTCTGATCTTCTTCAAGATCTGTGGAGTCAGTTTAAGTATGACACGATCCCCGACGTTAAACTCCAACGGCCTTCGCTTAGCATCTGCATTCTTCTTCATTCGGTTGGAGGCTAGTTCTAAAATTTCCTTTGCCATCCGGAATAGTTCTTGTCGGTCACGAACGAATTCATAGGCAGCTGGGCACTGCCCGTTGCAGCCTACTTCGCAATTTCCGCCAGAGTTAAGGGTTGCCAGCCCATAACTAACTCGAAGGGGCTCTGCTTCGTGGCACTGCTCTTGTGCATATTGTAGCATAGTTGTGCCGTGTCTAGCAGATGTAACCAGTTCTTTTGGGAAGCCGTAACATAATGACGAAGATACTCCTCAAGGAGCGCGTTTATCCTATCCGTCTGTCCATCCGTTTGTGGATGGTTAGCTGTTGAAAATTTCAACTCGGAACCCATTAGACCGAACAATGTGACCCAAAACCTGCCAGTGAACCGGGTATCCCGATCACTGATAATATCCCGGGGAAGGCCAAAATACTTTACCACGTGAGAATAGAAAAGCTTCGTTGTCATTTCAGCCGGACAATTCGTTGGCACGGCCATGAAAACAGCATACTTCGAGAACCGGTCAACAACCACCAGCACTGAGGACTTTCCCTCAACACTAGGGAAGCCCGACACAAAATCTAGGGAGACCGACTCCCAGGGACGATTAAGAATAGGCAACGGATTCAATAGGCCCGCCGTCTTCTTCCTCTCAACCTTGTCCTGCTGGCATACCAGACAAGACTTCACATATTCTTCAATGTCTGGGACCATCCTCTTCCAATAGTAGCTTCGACGGATGAGAGCTAGGGTTCGGTTTACCCCGGCATGACCCGCCCACCTAGCATCGTGAAACTCCCGCATCAACTCAATTCGAATCTTCCCAGCGGGAACTACCACTCGACGCTGCTTATCCAGCAACAGGTCGTCAAGCAGAATGTAGCGGCGAGTCTTGCCAGCACGGACTTTCTCACATATCTGATTGTACGTTGAGTCGGATTTAGATGCTTCCCGGATTCTCACCATCAAGTCACTTTCCACACGAGAGATATTGCTTATCACCCCAAAACAATGCCGACTTAGAGCATCAGGTACAACATTGTGCCGACCCGGTCTATGGATCCACTCAAAGTCAAATTCACCCAAAAACTCTTGCCATCTCCCCTGCTTAGGGGATAACGTCTTCTGCGTGGTGAAATAGGTGTTGGCCACATTGTCCGTGACAACGAGGAACTTAGTTCCGAGAAGGTAATGCCTCCAAATCGTGAGGCAATGGATTACCGCCAGCATCTCTTTCTCATGAGCCGAATAACGTTGTTCGGCTCCATTTAACTTCCGACTCTCAAAGGCACAGGGGTGACCCTCTTGCACGAGGACACCCGCAATTCCTCTGTCAGATGCATCTGTGTGGACCTCAAATGGTTTATCGAATGCTTCCTGGCGCGCACCCGTCCACGCCCACGTCTCACCCTTTTTGAGTAAATCGGTAAGAGGGGCTACCTTATGAGAATACCCTTCCACGAATCGACGATAATAGTTCACCAAACCAAGGAAAGAGCGGAGTTCAGATACATCCCTCGGAGTCGACCACTCTAGGATCGCTTTCACCTTGGATGGGTCCATACGGACCGCCCCAGCAGAGATGATGTGGCCTAGGAAAACAATTTCTCGTTGACCAAAGGAACACTTTTCCCTCTTCACATAAAGCTCATGCGCCCGTAAGCGATCAAATACCAATTCCACATGACGCAAATGATCCTCTAAGCTGCTGCTATATACAACAATGTCATCAAGATAGACAACAACAAATACATCAAGGTAACCAAAAAGGACTTCATTCATTAAATTACAAAATGTAGCAGGGGCATTACATAGGCCAAAAGGCATTACAAGAAATTCAAAAGACCCATAACGGGTTACACATGTAGTTTTTCCCTCATCACCCTCTGCTATGCGGACCTGCCAATACCCCGATTGGAGATCAAGCTTCATGAAGTACGTGGCTTTAGACAAACGGTCGAAAAGGTCATCCGGTCTTGGGATGGGATACTTGTTCTTTACAGTGACCTTGTTCAAAGCTCTGTAGTCAACGCAGAGTCGAAGTGAGCCATCAGCCTTCTTTTGGAAGTGAGCCATCAGCCATCAGGTTGATTACAATTGTATTTATAGGACATGACATTATACCATATAAAGTGTAAAGGACCTCAATGTTTATACCTGAAATTGGTTGGAAATCATAAGACCATTAAGGTGTTGGAATTAAATTGTGGAACTATATAATACCGTTGGGGAATTAAATTAAGAGGAATTCTACAAAGAAGATAAGGTGATAAGGATTAATTAGCCAATCCCGGATTTAAATACTTCAAGTAGTAACCCGATCAATAGTGAATAATTAATCATTGAGGATAATTACAAGGGGTTAATAATTCTAAGGAATACCAAATGATTTAATGGTTTATAGAGTATTAATACTTAGCATCGTATTCCAGAGTTAAAAGATTAGAGGACGGGCGCGGGACTACACGCTTGCCCCTCTCGTCGGTGTACGGTATGGTTTCTTGTAACATGTGTGTTACCGAGGTTACCTCAGCTTGTGTGCAATCTGTTGTGTGAAATGACCAATAAGATAATTTCATAGAATAAGGTTTATTGCGTTGTTCTATGTTATTGTATTTATCTAACATTGACCTTCTATGTGGTGTGCTACTAACTATACATTGAACTAGACATAAAACACACATAAGGATCGTATGATAATGTTTAGAAGAACCAAGAGGATTAAGTGTACAAATTTATCTAATGATAAATTTATGTTAGAATTTCTCACTAACTTCTCTTCAATACTTAGTCGACATCCGAAACAGAGATGGTCGAACTAACGTACTAGAAGTAGGACAAACGTTCCAATATACTTCTAATGAGCTTGGATTACTGGATAAAAGAGGAGTCGGGGAAGATTTTGGCCGCGCACGTATTTGTTTTGAAGATAGTATCTACATCAGATTCACTTTCATTAGACCGTTACCTTCAGACATGGTCATCCTTGAGTCAGTGAATGACTCCGATCGCCCACCGGCATATTGCTAGGGTGTGGTTAAATATTGTTGCCTTGAGTTAGAGATTGGCTCAGATCATCCACCAGCTCACTCCTACAGGACAGGGATTAAATATACATCAGAACGACGGTTGTTTATTTGAGAATTCAACTGCTTATCTAACAGGGTTCATACATACCCGAACAAGTTAACGATTGATTATGAAAAGAGATGATCTCATTGTGAGGATTAAAGGAGGATACAAAGGTTAAGGTCGAATTCGAGATTCTAAATGAAATCTCAAGGCCTAGGAATGAACAGAGGCAGACTCATTATATTTAAAGTCTTACTCTTGTTTTGATGTAATGTTTGATTGAGGGATTATTACTACATGCTATCAAGTTGTGTGTTTACTGTACTTTTTTATGTTGTTTAATAAAATCAACTGCATGTATATCGACCAATTAGTCGTGTGTAGCCCGATAGCTCATGGGTTACACGTTATCATACTCAGCAAGTTGTGCTGAGCCCGTTGTGGCCTAACCATTTTCAGGTACACAGTGGAAGACATCATTGTGCGGAATTGGGTAGTTAGTTGTGTACTACCCTTAGGAATATAGTTTTGACTGTAAAATGTGGGGTATGCACTGGGATATTCAAATTTGGTGTAAATTAGATTGATCACATGTAATTTGTTTAAGAGTTATATATTATGGGTTAGATTATCTCTCGGTCATCACAGCGTTATATTTGCACATGCATGTATTTGGAAACCTTGTTACTCACATGGGTGACATGGCTGATGCAGTCGCAAAGCAAGGTGACACTCCTATCCTAATAAAGGTTGATGAGCCTCCGTCGGTGGCAGGCGGAAATGTCATTTTGATCATTTTATCCAGGATCTCACTCTCAAGGAAATGTGGCATATCCAGAGTGCTTTCCCCATTCTAAAAAAGGGAAAGGTAGCTCAAATCTGACAAGGCCCTTCGATTGTGGTTGATTTGTTCCATCAAAAGGAATCAACTTTGTTAGCCAGTTCATCTTCAAAGGCAGAGGCAACCTTTGATTCTCGTGGGGGTTGCTAGGATAAATGAACGAAAGGTTCTTTGGTTTCCAAGGATGGCATACCTCCTGTGCAACCATATTTTGGCCTAATTTCAACTTTGTTATGTCGTGTTTGTGCCTTTGTACATATGTTGTTGTTTGTACCTTAAATTTTTTGGTTTTGGTAGATTGCTAGGCGGGTTTCATTTAGATTTCATACTTATGGTAGGTTCGCATGAAAGTTTAAGGTGGTGGGGGTATCGGTTATGAATGGGAGCTATTATAGGAAAATGTTGCAACTAGGTCTTTCAGAGCATTGGACGCTCTTTCACAGTTTGACTAGTATGAATAGTATCTGGATGGGGTACTCATTCAACAACGCTAGCTGGTTTACCAGGAACGGGAATTTCCTACTGACTAGGGTTTTGTTTAAAAGTTTGGTAAAGCAGTAATGTATGTTTCCTTACTATGTAATGAATGATGAATTGGTTCCGTCAAATATATATATAATTTCAACTTAAAAGTTAAACGGGTTTGCGGGTTGTTGAAGAAAATACTATAACTGTATAAACCTAAGAAAACACTAGGCAAGTGCACCTAAGTCACTACAATACAATGATGTTGTATCCATAAGGAAATCGGTTTCCAATCCTAAGCTTCGGTATTCTAGTAATGTAACAAAGAACGGTAAATGGTGGTTTAGTCGGTGGCAACTTGACTGTTCGGTTGGCACGGCAAGAATAGTAAAAAAGTAATCTAGAGCGGTTTTAGATGGGATGTATGGATAGTACCCTAGGATAGTGGGGGGAGTTACCTAAAACTACCCAATTCAACTTATAAACATACATCATTCTCTCATTGTCTATTAGAGCTAATATAAATATTCTCCAAATCATGGAGCAACCAAATCTTATCTAATTAACCAAACCTCGTCACTAAAAGAAGGTCAAAGTAACTAGGTAGCGTTAACACAAGCTCTTTAACAATAGACCTAAGGTTTTACCCCCTAATCAAGAGTGAAAAAGCTAGGGTTTATCCCTTCTTGGTCCCAACCCCAATCTCAAGACATATTGTTGAAAGGAGTCACCATAAACCCAATAGATGATCAATTTAAAGCATTAATTAAGCATTAAAGGAGATAAAACAACTTCCATAAATGAGGTAGGTCTACAAGCATTCAATGAGCATTTTTAGAGTCAAACCCTATCCTAGGATACAAATGAAGTTTACTAAACCATTAAGAAGTGCAAAAGAAGTAAAGAGTAATAAATAGCCATGGAAGGAGCTTGAGAGCTTCAATGGAGGTGGAATCTTCAAGATTTTCCTTCTCATCTTCTTTCTCCTCTATTTTCACCTCTTCTTCATGGGTTAGGGTTGGAGTCAAGCGGTGAAAGATAATGAGATAAGTGTGCCCCAAGTTACCCTTTTAAAAACATAGATTTAGGCAAAAATTATGACCGACTAACCCACATGGGTCAGTCCCGTGGGTCGGTCAATTCCTAGAGACGACCTCACTTATGGGATTTTAAGTCTGACCGACCCACATGGGTCGGTCGCCATGGGTCTATCCATTCTAGTAGAGACTTCGATCGACCCACATGGGTTGGTCACCATGGGTCGGTCCATTCCAGTAGATTTGGCGACCAACCTACACCGGTCAGTCACCCTGGTTTCCCAGCTCCAGAATGACTATTTGCATTGAAATCGTCCCAAAACTTTCTGTTGAGATCGGCATACTTCCCAAAGAGTTAGATCTTTGTTGCGACATCTCTTTGAGTCTTCAAAACATGCTCGAATGATCTTTTACCTATAATAATATACAAAATGTATAAGTTCACTAATAATTATGAAATACTCTATAAAGTGGTGAAATAGGTCATCAATTAAATAGAATGGAGATGAATAAAGACCCTATAATTACATTATTACACTATTTATCACAGGTTGCACTAGTTAAACCTAAACCTAACACAGTTGTTAAACAAGTCAACCTGAATACGACCTCTTTATTTAAATTTGTCAAATTATGGAACCTATACCTGTAAATTTTGTGTCGGGTTCATGTTGGTCAAACAGATCGTGTTGAAATAGCCAACCACGTACGTGTTCAGTCTTTTTTACACCTGATCTATTGTGCCCGAGTCTTTTTAATTTGTTTCAGGTTTATGAAGGAGTGTTATCTCATCTTCTATCTATTTTAGTGAGATTATGCCATTCGTGGATGATTTCATTAAGTTAGATGGGAGGAAGGGCGAGAGCGTCTTTTGGTTTCATAATTATTAAGTTAAGAAGGAGTTTATTTTCCCATTATTCATTTCTCCTCCCTCCTTCCTCGTTTAGAATTCCTGTTCTATTCTTCCCCCTTTGCTCCTCTTCTCCTTCTTCATTCCACGCTCTAAAATTCTTCATTTGTTTTCTACATCTGAAATTTTGTCGTCGGGTGGATCTGTGTGAGAGTTTTGGTTATCGTCTGTCGCCATTCAGGTTTGGAGATTGTGGGTTTGATTAGTATTCGTTCTTCGTATGTTTTTCTTCGTTTCTAATTTTGGTTTTGTCTCCTGGTTCATCCATTCGATAGTTCATTTCGAGTTAAGATTCGAGGAGAGTTTGTTGTGAAGTCTGTAGAGGTCCACGTTCTTCGATTCAAGGTAGGTGGTCGATGGATTCAGTTTGGGTGTGTTCGCCCATGGGGATTCTAGGTTTCGTGTTCGTTTATGAATGTGTTCAATTTGTTCTCTGATTTCACTATGAATCTGAGTTGGTTTTGAGTTGTGATTTCGCTCTATTAAAACCCCATGGAAATGTGTTTTGATTTCCAACTGTGTTATGGAAAATTATGTATTATAAATGGTGACTTGGTGGCTTTGGTTTGCGTCGATTTCTGCTTCTAGATTTGCAGATTTTGTGCTGTCTGGACAGAGTGCTCCAGACAGCGCTTCTGGCACCTCTATTTTAAGACAGTTTTCCCTTTATCTGAACTTTGTTCGGACATGTATGCCCGGATAGGGTGCAAGGACGGTGCCAGGGTTTGCAGTTCAACTTGCGTCTGCACCTGCAAGCCTGGACACAAGTCGGATGCATTTCGATTTTGGGTCTCGGCGTGTGTCCGGACTTGTAAGCCCGGACACATGTCCGAACCCCACCTCGTTACTTTTTTTGGACATTTGTTCGGACTTCTAAGCCCGGACACATGTTCATACTTCTAAGCCCGGGCACATGTTCGTACTTTTGAGTCTCAGCATGTGTCCGGACTTGTAAGCCCGGACTCATGTCTGGACAGCCTTCTGTTTTTGCCCAAAACGTTCATTTGAGCTCCATTTTGACTTCTGTTTGGGGGGTTATGATCCCCTAAGTGTGTATAAGTTGTTCGACATGTTTTATTATGTTCTTTCATGCATTTCCATTATGAAAGTATTCGCTATGTTTCTAATCTCTAAACTACTTTGAAAGTGTGTTTCGGTCTCCAATTTTTGTTTGGCTTTCAGTGCTTTGCCACTCTTGGCATATGAATGCTGTTACGACTTTAGTTTTGTTTTGTAAAGATATTTGTTACACAGTATTGTTCCTACTTTACAACACATTACATTCCGTAAGTGAAGCTTCTGTTATGAGACCTAGTATTTTGCCTTCCGAGTCATGGATGGCTGAATCGGGCTATCCTCTAGCATGCTACGTAGTCGTCATTCTATTTTTGTGGGATCGACAGGTCCTTTGGTCTTTAGGCCATTTCTGTTCTGGGGTCAGCAGGCCCATTGGTCTTCGGATCATTTATGTGTTGTTGAGGGATCTTTCAATCCATGGGTCTTTGACCTTTCCTGTATGTGAGTGCTATGAGCTAGTATCCCATTGTGTTTTATTATGGATTCTGATTTGTGAGCCACTGTAGCAGAAATATGTGACTATCTCTACTTAGGCAGTGTACTTATCATTTTGCGGGTATATTGAATGAAGTGGGGTTGTCGATCTTAGGGACCTCGTTCAGTTAATTGACAATTTATTAACTAACTGAGAAACTAAACCGAGAAAACAAAAAAATATCACTTATTTAGAGTTTTCTCAATTTAACTAAAATACCGACTCAATAAATAAACATAAAATAATAAAACAATTAAAATAAACTAACCAAATAAATAAAGATTAAAACTCTAAATATAAGGAAGCACCCGGATTGTTCTACAAACCTTCACTTTATTAATCTATTAATAAACTCTTTCCTAATTCTACAATAAACTCAGGAATCTTAATTAATCTATTGACCGGTCCCTGTACAATGAATCCTAACTAGTAGAAATAACAAGCCGCAAACCATGATCAAGTTAATTCTAACCAATTGCTTTATTACCAATTCCTATTGGAGACAGATTAACCTATAGGCAATCCATGCTTCTAGTCGTTAATCTGGTTAAACTTCCTATGTCTTGTTAACTAATCTCAGCACCGCATTTTGATTAGAAAACTACAAATATTACTTTAATAATTGATCAGAAGATTAAAGCACGTGAAGAACAGGAATTAAACTACTATATTAATAATCAGAGAAAAAATTACAAAATAAATAAAAAGATCTGGTTTGCTACCCCAATCCGGGGAGCTAAACTAACTACTCAAACATAGAACTAAAAACAGGAAAAATAACAGAGAAAAACATTAAAGAAATTAAGATAGAGAAAAGAGAAAACTCCGTTGAATCAGGTTGACTCTGGATCTCCACTCCTTCTCTACCGTCACGTCAATCCTCTGTCAGAAATATGGTATGACAATGGTAGAATTGTGGGGAGTACGAATTATAGTGGTGGTCTGGTGTGGTGGTCTGGTGTGGTGGTCAATGATGATGGAGCGATGGTGGATGATAATGGCCTGAGTGGTGGTGGTGATTGTTGGTGTAGGTTGGAGATGAATAAGAGAGGCACAGGGCCCTTTTGTGTAGGCGTGTCCTTCATTACTAACCCTAACTTCGTTTATATATTGGAGCAGCAACGTCAATTTATTTTGAAGAATTTTATCTTCTATTTCTATCGAAACATCGTGCTGGGACTAGAATTTCCATCATGTCTAGACTTGTGTCCGGACATGTAAGTCCAGACACCTCTTTTCCGCCTGATTCTTTATTTTTTTTTCAACTTTCAACTTGTGTCCGGACATGCAAGTCCGGACATCACTTCTGGATAGTAGAACACAACTTCAACGGGGTCTAGATTCTTCGTTTTAGCTTCGTTTTGCTCCCCATTTGTTGTGTTGGAATCCTCATGAGAAAACTATGCATTTCTTAGACTTTTTCCTGCATTAGACACATAAAATGTATCAGTTTACATCAAAACATAAATCTAAGTAAAAGCATATGATAAGTGGGAAATATGGCATGAATTGTGAACAAAATAGGAAGAATTATAACCCTAAAAGTATATATATTTCGCACTTATCAAACTCCCTCACACTTTGCTTTTGCTTGTCCTCAAGCAAATAAAGAATAAAACTATCTTTAAGTACCTTAGTATCAAAACTCAAGAACAAACAATTGTCAATGGAAAATGAGCAAAATGACAATCAAAAGAATAGTTCTGCTATTTGTTGTAGGTTTTTACAATCAGTGAAAAAGAGTAGAGTTAAAAGCATGAAGAAGTTAGATTATAGAAACTGAATAGAATAGCTTGGAATCTTCCACCATTTCTTTCCTCTAACCTTTAGATGACAAGGGGTGTGAAGTAACACCTTATTCCGTGATACCTTTCAACACCACGAACTCAAGATCAAAAACAAAAATTAAACTGTAATTAACTTTTTCGAATGCAAAAACATTCTCCTTCAAGAAATATATACAAAACAAAGGAATAATTGCGAATTGTAGAGTTATTCCGTAATCCAAACTTTTCTCTCTACCTTTGTAACGGTGTTGGGCCAACTATCCCCGATCCCGAGACTTTAGGTAGATAGGTGTTAAGGCACCCCTAGGACTTAACAACCGGATAGCCGACCTGTTTTTGCTAGAAATTTTTTTGATCAGCGGAGTACCTTGCCTTATCCTTTCAGTCCAAACTTTCACATCATTTCCAAAATCCCAGACTAGCCTAATTCAGTTTTCATAATCAGCTAATCCACCAAATTTTAGTGAAAACAGATATAATTTAAGTAAAACTATACATACAAACAACCTAAAGCAAAAGATTCTTGAGGTGATCATCAAGTTCGTTTTCAAAAACTTCAGCAAAAATTTTCACCTAGAGATTCAATATTTATTGGCACTCAAAAGAAACAATTCTTTCAAAGCAATAGGACAAACAAAAAACAGGTGTGGCATTTAAGCGCAACTGACATATTTTCACAGAAAGGTCTCTACTTCCTCACACTTAAGAGAAGCAATGTTCTCATTGTTCTAAAATAAATATCAAGAAAAGACCTTTCAAAATATGTGAGACTCATGAAGAATTCATTCATGGCACCTCTGATTGTAAATAAACATTGAGCATTATAAATCATCGTAGGCTGAACACAAACATTTGAAAATAAGAGAAACTGAAACTCCCCAGATATCATAGATTGAGGAAGGTTCCCTTCCTCACACTTAAGCTCGGACATTGGGGTAGTAACTTTCCTCACATTTGCGTCCAAGCAAGTGTCCAGCCTTGGAAAATAGATAATACCACAAAAAAAAAGATTTCACCTTTACACACTCACAAAACTACTACAAAAACGCTAAAAATGTTGCATTAAAAGTACATGCACCATTGCCACTTCTAAATAAAAGAAAAAAATTAAACCAGAAAACAAAAACAAAAAGAAAACATAAATTTAACCACTAGGTTGCCTTCTAGCTAGCTACCCGTCTTTGTAGTCTTTGGCTAGATTCCTGCATTGTTATCCAGATCAAAAATAATAGTACTTAATTGCTTCTCTGAGAAAACAAAGTAGGCAGCAATCATTGTCAAACCACCTGGATCAAAACAAAACGTTATATCGGCAAAAAAAATAGGAAAATAAATACTCCACAAAACCTGGTGTTTAAGGAGATATTGCCGACCAGGTGTTGATGAATAATCTTCCTGAAGTTGGAGGATGTATACATTCTCCTACTGTTGGTGAGGCTCCTTGGAATGATTGTGAAGTTGATGACTAGTTGGTGGTGGAACTTTCTCCTCAGATTAGAGGATGTCAACATCCTCTTTTAGTTGGGGAGGCTCAATAGAGCCATCCTTTGCTATCTTTACTGGGTCGCAAATAGGTTTAGACAAAACATTCTCAATTTATGCACAGTCCGGTTGAGTCAAGGTTGAAGAGGGATGGTAATATAATTCATCAATGTGTTGCTCAACCTCTCCATCAGACTCCTTAACTTCAAAAATAGTAGGGTTGAAAATGTTTGTACTCCTCAAAGTCTCTGCTTGAAATTAGTCCAGTGGGTTCGAATGACTTTGATTTTGGAGGAAATTTGTTTGCTCCTGTGCTAGCTGCTGTGAGATCTGATTAAGTTGCCTTCCCCAACTCTGGTTTATAGCTTCTTGCTCAACAAATTTGGCATCTATATTGGCAAACCTAGCACTAGTGATTTTTCTTTGCTCTAGGAGCTCCTTCAGCATACTCTCTATCCTGCTCGTATCCTCCTTAGGAGGCTCCTGGTAGGCGTTGAATTGCTCATCCTCCATCTGCATTATAGTCTGCTCACCTTCCCACCAATGAGGTTGTCAAATAGACAATTGTTACGGTTGGAAATAATTCTGCCGCCAGTTCTAGTTGTAACTTTGAGCACCCACTGATTATAACTGTTCAAATCCTGTTCTATGTTCATTATTGCAACCATCATTTCCAACCGTGTCAACACTCTTCTCAACTCGTCCAAGTTATCCTCCATTTTTGCCTACAACAACAAAAACAAAAATAAAAAGTAAAATAGAACTAAAAATAGAAAAGAAACACACAAAAAATTAACTAAATAAAATAACAAAGGAAAAAATAAAAATAAAAGAGAACTACTAAAATAAATAACAATCAAATAAAAATGAAAATAAAAAGAAAACACAAAATAAATAATAAATAAAAAAATGGAAATAACAATAAAAACAACAAAACATAACAAAACCAAAATTAAATAGAATGATCAAATTAGAGAAAATAATAATGAAAATAAAAAGAAACAAAATTCATAATAAAAATAAAACTATGATCAATCAATTAAACAATAGTATAAATAAAAATAAAACCCAAACAAAATTAAAGAAAGACAAAACTAAATAGAAATTAACTAAAAAGAAAAATGAAAATAAAATCTCAATCAAATTAAATAAATATGTCAATTAACCGGTCAGAGGTCCTTGACAACGACGCCAAAAACTTGTAGTAGAAATATGTAACTATCTTTACCTAGACAGTGTACCTATCATTTTACGGGTATAGTGAATGAAGTGGGGTTGTCGATCTCAGGGACCTCGTTCAATTAATTGATAATTTATTAACTAACTAAGAAGCTACACTAAGAAAACAGGAAAATATCACTTTTTTAGAGTTTTCTCAATTTATCTAAAATACTGACTCAATAAATAAACATAAAATAATAAAACAATTAAAATAAACTAACCAAATAAATAAAGATTAAAACTCTAAATATAAGGAAGCGCCTCGGATTGTTCTGCAAACCTTCACTTTATTAATCTATTACTAAAATTTTCCCTAATTCTACAATAAACTCAGGAATCTTAATTAATCCGTTGACCGGTCCCTGTACAACGAATCCTAACTGATAGAAATAACAAGCCGCAAACCATGCCCAAATCAATTCTAACCAATTGCTTTATTACCAATTCCTATTGGAGACAAATTAACCTATAGGCAAACCATGCTTCTAGTCGTTAATCCGGTTTAACTTTCTATGTCTTGTTAACTAATCTCAGCACCGCATTTCGATTAGAAAACTACAAATAATACTTTAATAATTGATCAGAAGATTAAAGCACCTGAAGAATAGGAATTAAACTATTGTATTAATAATCAGAGAAAAGATTACAAAATAAATATAAAGATCCGATTTGTTACCCCAATCCGGAGAGCTAAACTAACTACTTAAACATAAAACTAAAAAAGAAAAAATAACAAAGAAAAACTTTAAATAGAGAAAAGAGAAAACTCCGATTAATCAGGTTGACTCTGGATCCCCGCTCCGTCTCTGCCTTCACTTCAATCCTCTGTCAGAAATATGGTATGACAATGGTGGAATGGTGGGGAGTACGAATTATGGTGGTGGTCTGGTGTGGTGGTCAATGATGATGGAGCGATGGTGGATGATAATGGCCTAAGTGGTGTGGTGGTTGTTGGTGTAGGTTGGAGATGAATAAGAGAGGCGCAATGCCCTCTTTTGTGGAGGTGTGTCCTTCATTACTGACCCCAACTTCGTTTATATATTGGAGCAGTAGCGTCGATTTATTATGAACAATTTTATCTTCTATTTCTATCGAAACGTCGTGCTGGGACTGGAATTTCCGTCACGTCCGGACATGTAGGTCCGGACACCTCTTTTCCGCGTGATTCTTTATTTTTTTTCAACTGTCCAGACATGCAAGTCTAAACACAAGTCCGGACATCACTTCTAGACAATCGAACACAACTTCAACGGGGCCTAGATTCTTCGTTTTAGCTCCATTTTGCTCCCCAGTTGCTGCATTGGAATCCTCATGAGATAAACTATGCATTTCTTAGACATTTTCCTGCATTAGACACATAAAATGTATCAGTTCACTTCAAAACATAAATCAAAGGAAAAGCATATGATAATTGAGAAATATGGCATGAATTGTTAACAAAATAAGAAGAATTATAACCCTAAAAGTATATATATTTTGCACTTATCAGCCACTCTATTTGTGAACCACTCTGTTTGGCATCCACTCTGATTTGTGAATGTTCAGATTTTAAACTCCCTGATTTGTGAACTCTGTTAAGTTCTGCTAAATCTATTATGGCATTCGCTTCCGTTCAATTTTGAGCTTTGACAGCTTCTGATATGAGACTCTAATGTGTGCTTGGTATCATTCTAAAAGTGTGGCTTTTGCTCTATTTTGCCTTCTATGTTTGATAGTCCTGGTTTATGAACTTTTGTTTCGTTAAGAGTTGTGTTCTGTTTGCCAATGAGCCTTACTATGAAATTTTGATTCTGCTCTATTTTGCCTTTTTGGTATTTAATAAAGATCTTCTGCTGTTTACCTGTCTATTAACACCTCTATTTTGCTCCGCCTTTATTTGGTTGTATGTGTTTATAAGTGCCTCTGTTTAATTCTAATTCCGACTCTGGTTTGCTAAACGTATACATATATGTATATTATGTTCTATAAAGTGTTTTGAGCATGCTCAGACTGTTGAAGTTTATCATCTGCCGAGCTGTGGTTTCTCACCCCTATTCCCGTCTGATTTACAGGTTGTTTAACTTTTTGGCTGAAGGTTTCTTCTCTAGTCCCTAGTTTATGCTCGAAGTTGTATTTGATTTGTTGACCTGGTGGTCCTTTCGTATTTTGAAGCTTTGGAGTTTGGTATGTTTTGTAGCTTCCGCCTGTAAAGTGTATGACTTAGATTTGTAAGCCTTTATTGTATATAATATATGAGCATTTGTTTCAGTTTTGAGTTTTGTGAGTGTAGCCTTGCGTATCTTAGGTAATAGGTGCGCGGTGTGTGACAGTCTTAGAACTAGAGCGGTTTTGGGGTCGTTGCACGATCCCTTTGATGCAAGTTTGAACACAAATTTATCAACAAAAAGGAGATCATTAGACATGGTGACAAGTTGGATTTTTTTTCTCATTGATTTCATACACAATACTCAATGAGATATCACTACGTTATTTTCTTTTGATTTCTCTTACAAAGTTGTGCAATACCTTATGCTATCCACTATTCCTTTGCTTCATGACAGTCGAAGCCATGAGATGACAATGGTACAACCCACTCATCTTCCTTGACCTGTCATAAAACAACCTTGTTTTTTCACTATCAATCTCAAAGACGTGGCCTTATCCAGCCAATAAAGAAGGGTTTGTTCTTTCAAAAAGAAGAAGGGTTGGTTGACCTAGATGCCAAAACCAATGCCTGAAGCCTCTCACAAGATGTTGAAGGTTTATTTTTATAATCAATATAAAAAGTAATAATTTACTAAAATAATACTTTTTAAGTGTTTAAAACTATAATTTTTTTATAAGATTTATGTGAAATTATTTTATACATTATGATACATTTGTTACAAGAGACAGTTTATCATACAAAATACCCCAAACCTTAATATGTTAGTTAATTATATAATTATTATATTTTAAGACTAATTAAGTCATTAAGAACGTGTGGGAAAATTCCCGAAGGAAAACGAATCCAAATGATGGATTAAAAAGCACGTTTTTCGAGGAAACCGAAAAACGTGACTTTAAACGTTTAAAACGGACTTGTCTAAGTTATAGTTTATTTTATAACTATAATGATATACTAATTAAAGTCTAAGAATTTTTAAGAAAAAAAATATAAAACAAAAATCCGGAAACCGGACCGGACTGTTAAAACTGACAGTTCGGGAACTAACGGGTGTTATCTGCTAAATGACCATGTGCCACCTCCTCTCTACTTTTACAAAAAAAAATCAGATTTTTCTTCCCCCTCTCTTGTGTCACGTGAGGGTAACCCCCTCTCCCTCTACTTTATTAATTCTACTTATTTACTAAAATACAAAACAATAAAATACAACTCACTTTATTTCCTCTCTCACACTCTCTCTCTTCCTCATCCTCTTCACTCACCGATCCCACCTCTCTCTCTCTGCTCTTCTTCTCCATTTTGCTCCAGCAATGGCGATTTGCAAGGGCTCCAAATAGCTCACCTTGATCCTCCTTGTTCTACCCTTAAATCAACTCCAAATCAAGAAATTTTTACACCAAAATACTCCTCTCATCTTGGGGATTTTTCCACCTTTTGAAACCTCAAAACTCCATACTTCACTTCCATGGGTATACCACATTTTGAAGAGAAAGCTTCATATTTTTGAAGCCAAACGTCTTCTTGTTGTTCTAAGGTAAGAAAGAACTCAAAAATCCATTCATTCTCCCATTTCATATGGTGGCCAATTTTGGTGTGTACTAAACACCATTGTTTCTCTCCATTTTAGCTTGTTCAATCTGTTAGAGGTGTTGGAGCTAGCCCAAATTCCATTACCAAAACTTCACTTTGAAGTAGAAGGTAATTCCCTCCTATGATGTTCAAATATTTATTCTAGGGTTAATGGAGTAGTTTTCTTAAACCCTCCATACCCATTGTAATTACCTTGGCATGGTCATTAGTGTAGCAATAAACCCCGTTGAAAACCGGTTGTGGAACAAGAAGTAAAGAGAAGGGGAAAGTTTGGAAAGAAAACCCAAGGTAATTAACTTACCTTGAACTAGTGTGTGACCTATGAATGTGTTTATGTTTGAGCAATATAAATGTTCAGTGAAATGCAGGTGTTGCTAATAGTATGAGGAAATTCAGTGTTTAATTTAATGTCGTTTAAGGGCCTAAGAGCCAAGCTTGTAAGGTTTATGAATATTGAGGGCTATTGTGGTTTAAATGGTGAATTTTAAGTGTGTTTTGGTGTCTTGGACGAATTGATGGTGGGAGTGTTTTAGTGGGTTAAAAGATGAGTGGGAACATGTAAAAAAAATTATGGGGAGATCATGTCAAAATTTGTGTAGAAATATAATGGTTCAAATGCATTTCTAGGTGAGAGCAAACTAGTGAACTACAAGTGTTTTGAGAGAGTATTGGAGGAGCTTAGAAATAAACTTGTAAATGAATTTGGAAGGGGATATATGAAGGTTTTAGTGTGCCTAATGATGTTAGAACACCTTAGGAGGCTTGTGAAGAAGTTTGGAGTTGAATGGGCATTTAGAAGCAAAAGTCTGGAGCCGACCGACCTTGGGACCGGACTTACAAGGTCGGTCGAGCCCAGTGTAACCCGTCGGAAACCTTTCTGGAATCGACCGACCTTGGGACCGGACTTGCAAGGTCGGTCGGACCCAAATTTTGTGCACTGAAATCTTTCTGGAATGGACCGACCTTGGGTCCGGACTTGCAAGGTCGGTCGGGGTAAAAATTTTCAAACGGGAAGTCTTCTGGAATGGACCGACCTTGGGACCGGACTTGGCAAGGTCGGTCGGAGTGAAAAATTTCGGACCCGGGTGCTACTGGAATGGACCGACCTTGGGTAAGTTCGGTCGGCAAGGTCGGTCGGCCCAAAACCTACAAAAAAAAACAAAGTGTGGCTTAGTTAGTAGACCCTAGTGGGTATAATAAAGATAATCAAGTGTAAGTCTAAGCATAAAAACATGCCATAAAACATGTAAAGTGTTTAGCAAATTCAGAAGTCAAATAAGTTAATTAACCGACGTCATCAATCATGTTTAGGAACAACGTACGGTGGAACACTAGAGCGGCAAGGACCGAGGTATGGTTTTCTTGCAGTCTGTTGCCTACCGGTTTACACCGGCTTGTGTGTTGTTTGTTTTTCTGTGTGTTTACAACCTTGTAAGATTAAATCATGAAATGAGTTTACAGTTCTTATTATTAATGTAACGTGTGCGTACCGATACCGGTAACCTCGAATGCGTGCTAACTATTAATTAACCAAAGCTAGGAAACGTAAGAGAACGGTATCCGGTAATAACGTCCCCAACCTAAGGAACGTTCTAACCACGGCTATGTATGTTTAGTTGTGGTATTTGTTGTTGAATTGTGCCTTGCTTCCCTTGTATGTCTAACTGACTTAAACACTTACTTGTGTGAGGTATTGTTAAGCTCCCATTGTGGGACTTCTGACGAGTGCTAACCTGGGGAGTGAGGAATCCGGTCGTTCCGGACACGTGTGTATGTATGGGAGTCGACATCTGAATCAGATTCGGCTCTCTCCTTATGTTAGGGTAGTTTTCCCTTCTTGGGGATTCGACCTCCCATTAGCTTAGCCAAAGCTTACCTACCCGACTTCCACTCGGGCTAGGGGGAAATTATGTGTTTGATGTGTTCGGGTCACTACACCCGTCTCATCTTTTAAGTTAAAGTTGTTCATTCGACTAACAAGACAGTAATGTGATATGTGTTAAGCTTAACATGAGGATGAAGTCATCCTCTAGGCTTACAAGTTGACTAACCATGTCGGTTGTTTCCTAAAGTGAAATGTTCTCATCTCATATGTGTTGTATTTGTTCTGCAGTAACTTTTATTAAATATATGCATGTTGTATGTTAAAATCAACGCCATGTTATCATGACAAATAGTTGCGTGTATCCCGGTAGTCAGCGGGCTGCACGTTAACCATGCCAGCAAAAGGTTGCTGACCCCTTTGGGGGCACATATTATTTTACAGGAGAGTGATCGAGGAGGCGGACTGGCTATAGCATGGCGCGAGAAGAAATACTTTTGTTATTTTGGATAGTGGACCCGAGTAGTATTTGTATACTCGAGGCTTTTGTTTGGTGGATGTAAAGTTGGTTGAGTGATTTTTGTACATTTACACTCGGTATATTGTCATTCTTTTGGATAGGTGATTTTTGTAAGGTTGTAATTATGCTCGGCATTCTCGTAATCAGACCGATACATTGTAAGTAACAGCCTTGTTAGCCACGTGGGTGGCTAACGGCGTGTAACACCCCATCCATAACCTTCACGCTTAAACAATAATCGCAGCGGAAATCATAAATTTAACCATATACCAAAGAGAACCCTACCGCTCAGATGATGGTAGAGGCAATGGCGGCCGCCCTAGCTCAAGTGATACCTCAAATAGTAACCGCAGTGCAGCAAGGGCAACAACAGCCCGTTGGTCAGGATCAGCCTGAACCACCACCACAGCCACGCGAGACTAATTGGGTGAAAGCGTTGGCCGATTTGAGGCCCCCATCTTTCAAAGGGGAGACCGACCCTTCCAAACTAGAGGCGTATATCTCGGAGCTTGAGACCGCCTACGAGACTTTGGCCGTTCCTGCTGATGCCAAGGTCCGACTTGCTGCGTATTACTTGAAGGGTTCGGCTAGAAACTGGTGGAAACTTGTACGGGCCGAGAAAGTGGCCGACCCGGAGTTTGGATGGGAGCAGTACACAGCATTGCTACGGGCCAAGTACTACCCAGTGCATGTGCAAGAGGCAAAGCGCCTGGAGCTCGACAGTTTAAAGCAAGGAGACAAAATGACGGTGGACGACTACTACACCGCCTTCACCGACCTTGTCCATCTCCTACCCGACCTAGGTTACTCGAACCGGGTCTTAGTGAATCGCTTCTACAGCGGGTTGAGCCACCGCCTACGCTATGGCATGGGGCCAGCTGAGTACAATACCTTGCAGGTATCTTCAAATAATGCCTAAGTGTGAATGAGTTATATTGTATGTGAGTGTGTAAATGTATGCGGGGCATGACTAACACCTTGATACTTCAGGAGTGCTATCATGCCGCTGCTAAGGTGGAGATCACCGTCCGTTTAAGGGACGAGGAGAATGCGCATAAGCGCAAGGTCTCGAGCGAGGGCCAAAGCTCGCAAGGGCACCAAGGAGGGAAGAAGAGGAAACCATACCCTCAGCACCAGAAGGACCAGCAACAGGGTGGCAAGGGCCAGGCCCAGTCCACCGCCGCTGAGGAGCCGCTGAAGCTCACATACGCCTATGCGGCTAAGCCTCTACGCTCTCAGCCTATGAAGGGTAAACACTTGATTTTGAAATCGGATTTAAATGTGTGTTGTTAAGTTGTAAAGGGTGTATTGATTATGTGTTGTGATAGCAGCCAGTACGGGCTCTGGACCGGAGCGCCACTACTTCTGTAAGTGGTGCAAAGGTGACCATCCCGGCAAGGATTGCAAAGGGAATGATGTGTAGTGCCACTACTGCAAGAAGCTGGGGCACCGTGACTTCGAGTGCTACAATAACCCTGATGGCAGGAACTATAGGCCTAGAGGGCAATGGAAGGGTAAGGCCACTGCGACCACTGAAGGCCCGAAAGGTACTTATCAGCCATCCCTAGGGCAAGGGAATACTGAGTCCCAGAAGGGGAAGGGGCCGGGAGCAGGCAAGGCTGCCTTGAACGTGGTGGACCGGTCAGAGGCACCAGGATCGTCTTCTAGACCAGGTACCCCTTAAACTGTCAAGTGAGATAAGTGATTGCATACCGCATTCCATGCATGTGTGTTAGTGAGTCTAAATGTATGACCCCATAAGTAAATGAGTTAAAGTGTAATGTGAAACCCACCTAAATTAGGAAATTATAAACCTTAGGAACCTTCAATATCTGTTATCCAATCCCACCCACACCGAAACCCGGAGATACCACCATCGACATTGCCGACTATCCGACAGAACGGTGTCAGGTTATCCAACCAGGTATGATATTATTAAAAGGATACCTGACACCCGAAGCACAAATCCATATCATTCGTCGATGCAACGAGCTTGGAGCAGCACCTGGAGGTTTCTACACACCCGAATATCCAAGCGGAGAGAGGATGAATTTAAAGATGATGTGCATGGGTAAGGATTGGAACCCTTACACCAAGTCATATCAGGACACGCGAGCTGAAGATGGAGCTACTATACCGAGTATACCTGAGGAGTTCCTTGCGGTTGTTAACCACACCGTGGGAATTGCTCAGCAAGTTGAACCGGAACAAATTCCAAGTATCGAGGCGGACTTATGTATTGTCAATTTCTACCAAAAAGTGGAAGATTGGGTTTGCACCAAGACAAGGACGAGGACACCGAGTCCCTAAGTAAGGGAGTACCCGTGGTGTTGGTCCATTGGTGATACCGCAGTGTTTGTGTATGGCGAGCAGAAGCGAGCGGACCTCGCAAGGAAGCTAGTGTTGGAGTCTGGAGATGTGTTAATCATGGGTGGGCAGTCAAGGATGCTGTATCATGGTATCAAGAAGATCAAATTGAATACGGCACCGCCGACAATAATCAATGCCACACACATGAAGCCTGGACGTTTGAACTTAACCTTTAGACAGTTTTGAAGTTATGTGTAACCATGTAAAGTGTGAAGTCAGTTGTATGTTAAGTATGTGATGCATTAAGTATGCTAAGTGCTCAAGCGATGTAGCCTAATGTAATACCATCATGGTGTAAAGATGAGTTTTATGAATAAAGCAGTGCTGATTTCTTGAGTAAACCACCCGTGTTATTACCGTTATACTTATAAGTTTCTGGAATAAATTAGGCTGTGCACTCGGGACGGGAGGTATACTGAGTGTCTGCAATGAGGCAGAGGCCGGCAAGAGCGGCACCATCCTCACCGGTACCTTCCCAGTTAATGGCGTGGACCTCGGTCTTGTTCGACTCCGGAGCCTCACACACTTTCATCTCGCTATCATTTGCGAAGAGGTTGGGGTTAGACGGTGAAGAGATGCAAGACTTCCTAGTCACTCTCCCGTCGAAAGAGCGGATCAGGTGTACCCGCTACCACCGAGATGTCGTTGTACGAATTAAGAATGAAGAGTTCCCGATCGACTTGATAGAGTTCGAGGGGCTCGGTTTTGATGTAATTGTCGGGATGAACTGGTTGGAGCGGTACAAGGGCAGAATCCTATGTGTCGAGCACCGTCTGCTTCTTTGGAGTCCGTCTGGGGTTACCATTTCATACCGCCAGAGGCCCAGGGAGCCTTCGACACAGATCATCTCCGCCATGGCCATGTATCATGAAATCAGAAGAAAGAATGATGTATACCTCTGCTATGTCCAGGACATAGAGAGAGACCCTGAATTTAGCCCAGATGTACCGGTTGTGTCGGAGTTTCCTGATGTCTTTCCTAAGGAACTCCCAGGCATGCCGCCTACACGGGCAGTTGAGTTTGAGATTGACTTGGTGCCGGGCACCGGACCTATAGCGAAGGCGCCCTACCGTATGGCTCCAGCTGAGATGACAGAGCTCAAAGAGCAGCTGCGAGACCTACTCGACAAGGGATTCATCCGCCCTAGCGTTTCCCCATGGGGAGCACCAGTCCTTTTTGTGAAGAAAAAGGATGGGAGTCTCTGCCTCTGCATCGATTATAGAGAGCTGAATGCTGTGACGGTGAAGAACCGTTACCCATTGCCACGTATCGATGATTTGTTTGATCAGCTGAGAGGTGCATCTGTGTTCTCTAAGATCGATCTGCGATCGGGTTACCATCAGATTGCTATAGGACAGTGATATCGAGAAGACCGCATTCCGAACCAGATATGGACACTATGAATTCACGGTCATGCCGTTTGGTTTATCTAATGCACCGGCAAAGTTTATGGACTTGATGAATCGTTTGTTTCGGGATCAGTTGGATAAGTCAGTAGTTGTCTTCATCGATGATATTCTTATTTACTCTAAGTCCAAGGTTGAGCATGAAACTCACCTGAGGAGTGTACTGCAAACATTGAGAGAGAACCAGCTTTATGCGAAGTTCTCGAAGTGTGAATTTTGGTTGGACCAAGTCTCTTTTCTTGGTCATGTTATTTCAGAGGCCGGGATCGCTGTGGATCCGGCCAAGATTGATGCTGTGCGCACCTGGCCTAGACCGAAGACGGTTACCGACATCCGGAGCTTCCTCGGTCTGGCAGGTTATTATCGGAGATTTGTGAGGAATTTTTCTAGTGTTTCGAAACCGTTGACATCCTTAATGAAGAAGGATGCACCGTTTGAGTGGACTGTTGACTGTGAGAGCTCATTCCAGAGTCTCAAGGATGCTTTGACTTCTGCACCAGTTCTTACTATACCAGAGGGTACCGATGGTTTTGAGGTGTACTGTGATGCGTCAGGAAAGGGAATGGGTTGTGTTTTGATGCAACACGGGAAGGTCGTGGCCTACGCCTCCCGACAGTTAAGCGACATGAAGAAAATTATCCTACACATGATTTAGAATTGGGTGCCATTGTCTTCGCCTTGAAGATATGGCGACACCATTTGTACGGAGTGAATGTGACGATCTATTCAGATCACAAGAGTTTGAAATACCTGTTCACTCAGAAGGAGCTGAACATGAGGCAAAGAAGATGGGTTGAATTCCTTACTGATTACGATATTAACCTTCAGTACAAGGAAGGTAAAGCAAACATTGTAGCTGATGCATTGAGTGCCGACACACTCTCTCCATTCGCTAATCTCTCACTCTAGCTTGGTTGAAGAGGTGCGGAGTGCTCAGATGTCAGATCAGTACATGCAGAGATCAAACAGAAACTTATGGACGGCACATTCGAGAGCCAAAAGTATGATTTCCGACTACATGATGATGATTTGATCAGGCTGAATGGCCGACTTTGTATTCCACGAAGTAGCGCTGAGCTGAAGGAGCGCATACTGAGTGAATCACACTGTTCTTCTACTTCTATTCACCCCGGAGCTTCAAAGATGTACAAGAGTATGAAGAGATATTTCTGGTGGACCGGTATGAAGAAAGATGTGACAGATTATGTTGGTGTCTCACTTGCCAGAAGGTCAAGTTTGAGCACCGTCGTCCTGGTGGCATGGTACAGCCAATGCCCGTTCCTGAATGGAAGTTCCATGATATTTCCATGGACTTCGTTGTTGGGCTTCCGCCTACTCGGGGAGGCTTAAATGATTGGGTCGTTGTTGACCGACTGACCAAGGTGGCCCGATTCATTCCGATGAAGGACACCTGGAAAGTGGCGAAGCTAGCAGAGCTCTTCGACCGTGAGATAGTACGACATCATGGAGTACCGAAGACTATCGTGTCTGATAGGGATACCAGATTCCTCTCGAGGTACTGGAGAAGTACACGGGAAGCACTTGGTACCGAACTGAAGTTGAGTACGGCGTTTCACCCACAGACAGATGGTCAGAGTGAGCGCACCATACAGACGCTTGAGGATATGTTACGTGCATGTGCACTTGACTTTCAGACCAGCTGGATTGATAAGTTACATCTGATCGAGTTTAGCTACAACAACAGTTACCATGCATCGATCAAGATGTCTCCCTTCCAGGCTTTGTACGGTAGACCATGCCGCACACCATTATGCTGGGATGAGTCGAGTGAGACGGTCATTATAGGACCTGAGTATTTAGAGCAAGTACAAGCAGAAGTACGTCAGATCCGGCCAACATGAAGCAGCTCAGGATAGACAGAAATCATACGCAGATGTGCGCAGACGTGACCTGGAGTTCGCCGTGGGCGATCAGGTATTTCTTAGAGTATCCCCCAGAAGGGCAAGTTGAGCCCGAAATATGTGGGGCCTTATGTTGTGACGGAGCGGATAGGCCCGGTAGCCTACAGACTCGATTTACCTGCTGAGCTGGGCAAGGTACATGATGTATTTCATGTGTCCCAGTTGAAGAAATATATGTCTCATCCGTCTCATGTACTTCAGCCCGAAAGGCTAACACTAGAGCCGACCATGCGATCAGTGGAGACTCCCGTACGGATCCTGGACACTAAGACTCGAGACACTCGCCATAAGTCTGTTCGACTGGTGAAGGTTCTCTGGTCTAACCAGGAGGTCGAGGAGGCCACCTGGGAGCTGGAAGATGATATGAGGGTGAAGTACCCGTCGTTGTTTACTTCTTAGTTTGTATGTATAGGGTACGGGGCGTACCCCTATTTAAGGGGGGTAGAGCCGTTTCGGTTATGTATGTACGACATGTATTGAAATACATGTCTATGTTATTATGTTATAGACCTTGAGTCTAAGTGATGTTTGTTATGGGGACCTTGTGTCCATGTGATGTAAAGAATGTTTGTATGTTTGTTATGGAAGCGTTGTTTCAAAAGTAATCCCCGCGTTCTAATAATTAAGATGCGTGGGAAGTGTTTCTTTTAAGGGGGGTAGATTGAAATACCCCAAACCTTAATATGTTAGTTAATTATATAATTATTATATTTTAAGACTAATTAAGTCATTAAGAACATGTGGGAAAATTCCCGAAGGAAAACGAATCCAAATGATGGATTAAAAAGCACGTTTTTCGAGGAAACCGAAAAACGTGACGTTAAACGTTTAAAACGGACTTGTATAAATTATAGTTGATTTTATAACTATAATGATATACTAATTAAAGTCTAAGAATTTTTAGGAAAAAAAATATAAAACAAAAATCCGGAAACCGGACCGGACTGTTAAAACTGACAGTTCAGGAACTAACGGGTGTTATCTACTAAATGACCATGTGCCACCTCCTCTCTACTTTTACAAAAAAAATCAGATTTTTCTTCCCCCTCTCTTGTGTCTCACGTGAGGGTAACCCCCTCTCCTTCTCTACTTTATTAATTCTACTTATTTACTAAAATACAAAACAATAAAAACAACTTTATTTCCTCTCTCACACTCTCTCTCTTCCTCATCCTCTTCACTCACCGATCCCACCTCTCTCTCTCTGCTCTTCTTCCCCATTTTGCTCCAGCAATGGCGATTTGCAAGGGCTCCAAATAGCTCACCTTGCTCCTCCTTGTTCTACCCTTAAATCAACTCCAAATCAAGAAATTTTTACACCAAAATACTCCTCTCATCTTGGGGATTATTTTCCACCTTTTGAAACCTCAAAACTCCATACTTCACTTCCATGGGTATACCACATTTTGAAGAGAAAGCTTCATATTTTTTAAGCCAAACGTCTTCTTGTTGTTCTAAGGTAAGAAAGAACTCAAAAATCCATTCATTCTCCCATTTCATATGGTGGCCGATTTTGGTGTGTACTAAACACCATTGTTTTCTCTCCATTTTAGCTTGTTCAATCTGTTAGAGGTGTTGGAGCTAGCCCAAATTCCATTACCAAAACTTCACTTTGAAGTAGAAGGTAATTCCCTCCTATGATGTTCAAATATTTATTCTAGGGTTAATGGATAGTTTCTTAAACCCTCCATACTCATTGTAATTATTGGCATGGTCATTAGTGTAGCAATAAACCCGTTGAAAACCGGTTGTGGAACAAGAAGTAAAGAGAAGGGGAAAGTTTGGAAAGAAAACCCAAGGTAATTAACTTACCTTGAACTAGTGTGTGACTATGAATGTGTTTATGTTGGAGCAATATAAATGTTCAGTGAAATGCAGGTGTTGCTAATAGTATGAGGAAATTCAGTGTTTAATTTAATGTCGTTTAAGGGCCTAAGAGCCAAGCTTGTAAGGTTTATGAATATTGAGGGCTATTGTGGTTTAAATGGTGAATTTTAAGTGTGTTTTGGTGCCTTGGACGAATTGATGGTTGGAGTGTTTTAGTGGGTTAAAAGATGAGTGGGAACATGTAAAAATTATGGGGAGATCATGTCAAAATTTGTGTAGAAATATAATGGTTCAAATGCATTTCTAGGTGGGAGCAAACTAGTGAACTACAAGTGTTTTGAGAGAGTATTGGAGGAGCTTAGAAATAAACTTGTAAATGAATTTGGAAGGGGATATATGAAGGTTTTAGTGTGCCTAATGATGTTAGAACACCTTAGGAGGCTTGTGAAGAAGTTTGGAGTTGAATGGGCATTTAGAAGCAAAAGTCTGGAGCCGACCGACCTTGGGACCGGACTTACAAGGTCGGTCGAGCCCAGTGTAACCCGTCGGAAACCTTTCTGGAATCGACCGACCTTGGGACCAGACTTGCAAGGTCGGTCGGACCAAATTTTGTGCACGAAATCTTTCTGGAATGGACCGACCTTGGGACCGGACTTGCAAGGTCGGTCGGGGTAAAATTTTCAAACGGGAAGTCTTCTGGAATGGACCGACCTTGGGACCGGACTTGGCAAGGTCGGTCGGAGTGAAAAATTTCGGACCCGGGTGCTACTGGAATGGACCGACCTTGGGTAAGTTCGGTCGGCAAGGTCGGTCGGCCCAAAACCTACAAAAAAAAACAGAGTGTGGCTTAGTTAGTAGACCCTAGTGGGTATAATAAAGATAATCAAGTGTAAGTCTAAGCATAAAAACATGCCATAAAAACATGTGAAGTGTTTAGCAAATTCAGAAGTCAAATAAGTTAATTAACCGACGTTATCAATCATGTTTAGGAACAACGTACGGTGGAACACTAGAGCGGCAAGGACCAAGGTATGGTTTTCTTGCAGTCTGTTGCCTACCGGTTTACACCGGCTTGTGTGTTGTTTGTTTTTCTGTGTGTTTACAACCTTGTAAGATTAAATCATGAAATGAGTTTACAGTTCTTATTATTAATGTAACGTGTGCGTACCGATACCGGTAACCTCGAATGCGTGCTAACTATTAATTAACCAAAGCTAGGAAACGTAAGAGAACGGTATCCGGTAATAACGTCCCCAACCTAAGGAACGTTCTAACCACGGCTATGTATGTTTAGTTGTGGTATTTGTTGTTGAATTGTGCCTTGCTTCCCTTGTATGTCTAACTGACTTAAACACTTACTTGTGTGAGGTATTGTTAAGCTCCCATTGTGGGACTTCTGACGAGTGCTAACCTGGGGAGTGAGGAATCCGGTCGTTCCGGTCACGCGTGTATGTATGGGAGTCGACATCTGAATCAGATTCGGCTCTGTCCTTATGTTAGGGTAGTTTTCCCTTCTTGGGGATTCGACCTCCCATTAGCTTAGCCAAAGCTTACCTACCCGACTTCCACTCGGGCTAGGGGGAAATTAGGTGTTTGATGTGTTCGGATCACTACACCCGTCTCATCTTTTAAGTTAAAGTTGTTCATTCGACTAACAAGACAGTAATGTGATATGTGTTAAGCTTAACATGAGGATGAAGTCATCCTCTAGGCTTACAAGTTGACTAACCATGTCGGTTGTTTCCTAAAGTGAAATGTTCTCATCTCATATGTGTTGTATTTGTTCTGCAGTAAATTTTATTAAATATATGCATGTTGTATGTTAAAATCAACGCCATGTTATCATGACAAATAGTTGCGTGTATCCCGGTAGTCAGCGGGCTGCACGTTAACCATGCAAGCAAAAGGTTGCTGACCCCTTTTGGGGGCACATATTATTTTACAGGAGAGTGATCGAGGAGGCGGACTGGCTATAGCATGGCGTGAGAAGAAATACTTTTGTTATTTTGGATAGTGGACCCGAGTAGTATTTGTATACTCGAGGCTTTTGTTTGGTGGATGTAAAGTTGGTTAAGTGATTTTTGTACATTTACACTCGGTATATTGTCATTCTTTTGGATAGGTGATTTTTGTAAGGTTGTAATTATGCTCGGCATTCTCGTAATCAGACCGATACGTTGTAAGTAACAGCCTTGTTAGCCACGTGGGTGGCTAACGGCGTGTAACACCGCCCTTTGGTATATGGTTAAATTTTTGATTTCCGCTGCGATTATTGTTTAAGTGTGAAGGTTATGGATGGGGTGTTACACATACAAATCTTTTTATTTCTTTATTTTTTTCAAAGTCACTACTAACAAAATGACACAACTATATGAGATGTAAAATCTAATTTCATGTAAAAAAATATTACATATATACAAAAAAGATTAGTAATAAAAAAATAGGGCCTTAAAAAACAGGGGTTTGCTGAAATACCTTGAACTTAAATATGGTGATGAAATTATCCTAATATGAGAGTTAGAGGCCTAATCATGCTTAAAGAGCTTTGGTGAAGAAAGTAAAACCAAAAGAAAAGAGAAAACGCGTAAAAAGCATAAAACGTAACCTAAGGAGGCATATGACCTCGAATAGGGTCCTATATGGATTCATAGGGCTTAATTACGCCTAAATAACATGTGGGAACAATTTCCGAAGAAAACGGATCCATATAGTGGGTTAAAAACACAAACGAGTCTTAGAACATGTTTTTCGCGAAAACCCGAGAATGTGACTTAAGTGGTCAAACGGACTCGTAAAAATTATGGTTGATCATATAACTATAATTAAACATTAATGAAGGTCTAAGAACCATTAAAATTTAAGAAACGAGAAAAATCTGGAAAACGGGCCCGGTTAGTGAATAGTGCCAAACCGGGAAATTTAGGAGCGTTTCTTGCGAAAAGACGAAAACGCCCCAGCTTAAATGTACAAGGGGGCCGGTTTTTATATTGGTGACTCATCACCCTCTCCCAATTAAGAACTAGCTTATTTGTAAAAGAAGACAAAGTCAAAAAGTAAAAGGTACAAAAGTGAAAAGGGGCGCTCTCTCTCCTCTCATTTTCTTTCCTCCTAGCACATTTTCCCCTCTCTCTCTTCCCACTCTGCCGGTTCCTCCCCTCTTCTCCCATGGATGGTGATTTCAAGCCCCTTTCAATGGCTTCCCACCTTTCTTTGCTTGCCCAAGCTACACCAAAGCTCTAACCACAAAACAAACTACATATTTCTCTTAGTTGGAGCAAGGGCTACCTAGTGCTCTTTTCAAAATCTCCAAAGGATGAAGATTACCTCCATGGGTAGAGCACCATTTGGGAAGAAAAGTGGGTTTTCTTGAGCTAGGATATCTCCTCTTTGTTTTAAGGTAAGAAAAATCCCAAAAGTCTATTTCCTCCTTCATTTCTTATGTGACCGATTTTGACTCCCCAATGCCTTGTTTTTCCTTCCTTTAACGAGCCTTGGTTCAACCTTCAAAAGCTTAGTGGGAGCTATTCTTTGATTCATGAGCAAAAACCCATTCTAGGGTTCCAAAGGTAAATCCCTAATTTTGTGCTCTAAGCACCTTCCTCTTGTGTCCTAGATTAATTGATGAATCTAGGTATATTGTTAGTGTCTAATTTCCCCATTTGGATTTTGGTCTAGAGAATTGGGCAATTGGATTGCCCTTGACTGATTTTTACATCAAGAGGGATGAAGAAGAGAAAGAGGAGAAGAGAAGGAGAACACTTGGGAGATTAAGGTAAATAATCTACCTTGAAGCCATCCTTAATGCCTTAGAAATTTTGGGATGGGAATTTAAGAGAATGAACCAAATTTGAGTTAAGAATGTGTTTGGCAGTTAGTAAGAGTTGGTTGTTTAAATTATGTTTGATTTAAGGGCCTTGGAGCCAAGTGATTAAGATATTGCATTATAATGTGATTGATGAATTGTGGATGAGATTTGGATCACTTGTGTGATGGTAGAAGACTGGGGATATGGTTAGTTTTGAATTGAATTAGGTGAAGGATATGAGCATTTGGGCAGGCTAGGATTGTAGAGAGGTTATGACGAAATTTCTGTGGAAAACTGGGTGTTTTATGTGATGTTAAGATGTTGGAGAACCTAAGTGTGGTTAGGAGAAAATAGAGTGTAAATGAGTGGATTAAACTCATCAAGAACTAGAGTATAAGAGTTGGATTAAGAAGAACAAAGCTGTACAAAATCTATAGCATGAATTGCGTGTGAGTGCCTTGGAATTTCTAGAAAAGACCTAGTGTGTATGACCTTGGAAATGAAGGATGAACTTGGGCATTGGAGATGCAAATGACTAGGAAGGAATTGTATGGACAAAATGGTTGAGGCTAAGTTGCAAAATGGTCACGAGAGTGTTTCGAGATGCACTAGTGTGCATAATGTGAAATGAAAAATGTGAATTTGTCTAATTAAGCAAAGATTGAGTAATGGTTTGATCAATGATTTAAGAAGGATTAATAAGTTTTTTTAGGTGTTATAACATGTTTGGAAACATGTGGAAAGGTTAGAAAAGATTTGGGTAAGAAATAAGGTTGGAATGGCAATTGAAAAATGTCAATTTAGCAGCTTTTTAGCAGGGTCCAGGACCTAGTCGTTGGATAAGGTCCCGGACCACAACTAAATATTCGCCGAGAGAAAATACTGCAACTGGTCCGGGACCTAAGACCAGGACCTAGTCCTGGACCAGCCTTGATTTTCAACCGAATGTATTGCCTTGCATTGGTCCGGGACTTAGGGGTCGGACCAAGTCCCAGACCACCCCTGAAGTTGAATCGGGAGTGTTTTAATGTGTCTAAATGGATGGGGATTGAATGGTAAGGGTATTAGATGATGATTAGGACTTGTTTGGTGACATGTAAAGGTCTTTAGAAGTATAAACAAGTGCTAGATTGATTATGAAAGTGAGAACTTAAGAACACTTGAGCAAAGATAAGATTAACGGGACAACGGGGTTAATTAAGGGCGCATTAGTTATTTAAACTTCTGTAATGCCTTAACGTTAATGGAAACGTTGTTATGTCACCAGTTGTGCGAGAATTACCTAGGAAGCGTGAGATGACACGCGAGAGTAAATCCTTGGTGAACGGTATGGTTTTCTTGCAACTTGTGTCCTACCGAGTTTCACTCGGCTTGTGTGTTATTTCCTTGCATGCCAACCTAACAAGATAAAAGCATGAAAATGATTTATCGCACTTGATATGTATCTTGATGCTTGCTGTATGTGCTAACCAACCTTGTGTGATTGTGTGGTCTAACTTAGTGTTGTAAATCGACTCATAGATGAGTAACGTATGGTTAGTGACTCGTAGTGAGAGTTGATACACAAATAATTAAATGTGGAGAAACACGTACGAGAACTCAATTTAGAAAACAACGATAATGCAACCTTATGAACTCACTAGAACGTAAGAGAGATGTACGGGACTTGTAAACTCTCGTTAACGTTTAGAGAACCGAAACACAACAGTCCACGAATAATTAAAAGTGGAAAGATACAAAGAACCCCTGGTAAGAGAACAATGATAGTTTAAAGTTATGAACTCATGAGAAAAGTAAAAAGAGATATAAGGGACCATCAATTCCCTTCAAAAGATAGTCGACCTCCTATATGAGGATCCAACCCAGTATGAGAAAATGACCCGAACACAAAAGTATTTGAAATGTTAGGGAAACCCTTAAACCTGAGAATACAAGAATCCCAAAAAGTCCCCTAAGTTATTAAACGACATCGAGAGTGATGTTTCTAGACTAACATATATAATTATGTTATAACTCCATTGAGAGGAGTGACTGGGAATGTGAGAAGTCCGAGAGATATTCGGACGTATTTGAAAGAAAGAGGAATGAAGAGAGTAGTTTCGGCTGCTAGTTAAACCTTCCCACTATGCTAGACCCGCAGTAGGGTCGAAACTGGGGAAGTAAGACTAGAACTTGAAAGCCCGGTGGTGAGTCTTGTTAATGTCTCTGCCCGGAGGTCATGTGTATTGACTTAAGAATTATTCAAGAGAGGAATAATTGAGAAAGTAAGATTGAGACCTGTAGTATCTATGAATCTAAGAGAACAAGTGAAGATATCTAAAGAGAATGGATAAGTTATTGAATGATGAGAATGAGATATTGGTGAGGTAGAAACCCCTAGGGCCTAAAGAGTAAGATTGTGCAAACTAACAAATTAATGTGTTAGTTGTGATTGTATTCCTTATTAGAATACTTGTGAATGCGAGAATGTTGTATGTTTATTGCACTTCATGTTTTGATTTAAATAAAATCAATCGCATGTTAAGACGAATTAGTTGAGTGTGGCCCGGTAGTAGCGGGTTGCACGACTACCATACCAGCAAAGGTGCTGGGCCCCTTTGGGGCCACCAATTACTTTTCAGGTACATTGAAGCTGATTAACGTTCGAGAGTAAAACGGGGTTGCTGCTATTGCATGGGTAGTTTTATTTATTTACATTATATTTGTTGTAATGTAAGACCGAAATGTTATCGGCAAGTTGAGGATTGTATAGACTCGGTATTGTGTTGTATTGAGGATTGTATGTGACTTGGTTTAGATATGAAATGGTGTTTGTATTTGTTTAAGTGCTCAGGTATTCCGGTCCATCAGACCGTTACTGTAATTGAGTTAGGCCTTGTTAGTCACGTGGGTGGCTAACGGCATTGTTTCACCCACTGTTGTGTTTGGATTATCCGCTGCGATTGTAATGATGAACGAGGTGATTAGGTGTTAATGATGAGATTAGCAGTGGGGGTGTTACAAAAAGTGGTCTGATGACTGGAAATACCGAGCTTAGGAAATACCGAGTTAGCAATTAGAGACTTAGGGCTAAGGGTTGAGTGATAGCGTGAGAGATACGCTAGATAGAAACCCTAGTGTGAATTGGAAACCTACCATATCCGTACCCGCCCTCCACATCCCCCATATTATAACTCAGGAAAGAACGCCAGAGAGACGGAAAGTCCTCTCTTACTAGGGGAAAACCCGATTTGGCTGATATGAAACATTCCTGTAAGAACTAGAACCTGTCATACGGTAGATTCCAAGAACCGGAAATCCCGGAGACGGTTCTGTTTGAACGACAACAACCGCACTTAATGGCGGAAGATTAAGAAATCATGTCAAAAGGATACTGAAATTTCTGGCAGCATGGGGTGACATGCTAGCAGTCGCGAGAACCCTGCTTGGCCAACGAGAAGGAAAGCACCAACCGTGCGACGAAGCCGAAAAAGGAGAAAAGTAACAAACTCGAGACACATGTCTACAGGACCGCAATAGTGAGATAATACCATCAATGGTATGCTAACCGACTAAGGAACTAGTCATGAGTGAATAACTCCAAACTTACAACGCCAAAGAGGTTACAATTCCTGGCCGACGTAGCTCAGATAGCTACGAGAATATTTACGGAATACACTCCGATAAGACTACAGAAGTAGTGTCCAAACAAAAGTTAAGCCTTGGTAACCACGGTAAATGTGTGGGAACAAACATCAAGAAGAGACATGGAACTAAGTGTAAAAGGGGTCTCCGAGGATTGGAGAGGCACCCTGATTAATGAAAGGCATGTCAAGACCATTGGGAAGTGAATCAGAAGATTGTTAATTAAGATCAGAAGATCAAAGGAAGAGCCAATAAGGCTACCAAATACGGTACAAATGGGAGCAATACCGCAAGCGGTATGTGTTGAACCGAAAAACCAGCCTGCATGGCGCACTTGCAACAGCAAGTGCAGTAATAGCACGGATGTTCGGGAAACTTTTAACAGTCAAGAGGTACTTAGTAAAGTACCATGATGACAGACTAAGCAATTTTAGGATCACAAATCCTAAGAACTTGAAGAATGAAACATTGGAAGGGCCTAACAACCTAACCAGTGAATTAAAGGACATAACAGTCAGCGAGGAGCTAGACTCGGTCAAGTCCACCAGACATTTAAAACCCACAAATTTTCCTTTAAACCCAAATTTTCTTCAAAACTTAGATTTCTTTCAAATCTTAGATTTTCAAAATCAAACCCGGAAGGTTTACACCGACACCAATGCCACCGAGCAGGCAAGTTGTACCGAAGTTCACCTTCGAATAGTTTTAAAACACCAAATAATCTGAGGGTATCAACCCGAAGGAAAGAACGAGCCGTATTAAATACCGAAAGAAGTTAAAACATCTCTAAGAGCACAGTAGATGATTTCCCTTGATTAAGTTCGGGAAGCACTATGTGTGTACCATCATAGGACGATACAAGAGGAGATCGACAACAGAATTTTTCAATTACTAAACGTGTGACAAACACTACGAGTGTACAAAATTAGATGTGGGACGGCCGTACTCCAAGAGAGCATGGGGGCCTGATAGACTCATTTACGAGTTAGTCAGGTAAGTAGCAATGTATCAGTAGGGTTCCCCACACATGTAGACGAGTGGTGTACGGAACACGAGAAGTAGTAGACTCTGTACTACGGTCAGCAAGCAAGTTCAGACCAGAACAGTGAATCACCTCGAACGATTGAGAGAAAGAACACAGTTCAGCTAACGAGCCTAAAGGAACTAGAGAACTCATTCCAAGAAATGGAAAGTGTTAAGATGTGCGAGAAGCACCAATTAGTAAGCACAAACATTGGATATGTCTCAGGGTTTGCGAAGGGAACACAAGATAGCTGGAATGAATACCCAGCCTAAACCCAGAAGGCAAATGCCTAACATGAACACGTCAATGTTCAACGAATGGAATGGAATTTCCAAAGTGATCACCACAACTACCGGGAATATTATTCTTCACCAAGAGGATATTTAGCCGGTCAAGAACACAAAGGAGAAATCATCCATGGTCTACCCAAGAATTGGAGACATTACAACCCTAAGAAAGGAAGACATTATAACCCTAAACCGGATAGTTCAGAATATGGTGCTGTAATGCGGTATAGTCGGCCGGACATACTCATAAATATTAGCCAGATGTAATGGCATCACTTAGAAACACCCAGGAGCACTCCGTGAAGGGTGTATGAGTCAACAACAGTTGAACAAAGCCTCATGATAGAAACAAAAGAGCTAAACAAATACTCGGTGCAAACACCGAAGGGACTCCACTTAACTGGAAGTACCCTAAATTACTAAGAGGCACTGGTTGATATCAGATTGCCTAAGAGGCCTTCCATGAATGGAAGCGTGATGCAACGACCTTGTCATGGAGCCCAGTGCCACCTCCAATACACCTGATGGTGTAAGGAGGAGTAAAAATGTATGTGAGCAGCCTACAATGAGCAAAGCTCGAGGTAACGTGGCTGATAAGCCATGAACCAACTACAACATGTAGATTAAAACGGTTGCGAAACCTACATAAAGTCCTAAGAAGAAGTGCCGGGAATGGCACCCGTAAGGGAAGAGATTATTTCATACAAATGAAAAGAGTGGAGAACAAACCACTCATTACAAGAGTGGGGATACCTCTCGTTACGGTGAGGCCGCTGGAGCGGTGGTTATGTGGACTCACCAGAAGAAGGCTTTCGCCTACTAATACACTGGAACTTGGGCAGGTAGTTATTGCCAAGAGACAGTTGGAACAAGAAAGAGAGATTTTCAAAGAATAGCATGAATAAGGAAAGCTTTGACAGCAATTGTCGAAAACCGAAAGAGTAGTCGGTTTAGAAACAAACAGGGTATGTGTAATGCGGACCGTAGAGTGAACAACGCTCAAGGAGAGCAGATACATAAAGAATACATATTCTGTAATCAGCCAAGTAAATGGCGAACCATTGTATAAATGGTGAAATACATGAGCGGAAGCTGACATACTAGCATATGCCATATAAATTGAAATAGTTAAATAAATAAGAACATGGTGCGCAGCAAGTGACCATTGCATGAATATAGTCAGACGATGATATAGAGAGCACAAAGGGAATTACGAGTTAGACCCAGTGGAGAGGAAAAGTAAGGGATGGTAGACAGACTGGGCAGTTAAGCCTAGAGTTTGTACCATATAACAAAGATCTCACAGGGAACACACTATTCACTCCTATTTAAGGAACTAGAAGTGTATTCCCTGTGGATCAACCTGATAAGTGAAGCTATAAGTGTAACACCCCACTCGTAATCACGAAATAATCACTCATGTAGCATTAATTAATAACGTCTCACAGCGGAAGTCACACGGTAATAAATCTCACTCGGGTATCACATGCCATTACTCGCCCATACGAGTAAAGAAGCAAAAATAAATTAAATAAGAAATAACACTAGTAATATATACATGACCGCAGTGATAATGAGATACTAACCTATACATCAATCTAAACCACAGATAACTTTAACGACAAGTGAGCATCTAGGTATTCCCGACTGTATACAACATTATTAATACATTAACTAATATTCATCCTAATACAATATGAAGACTCGTGCGGTAAACAAAACCCTAACTACCCGGGTCCCGCTCTTCGGCTTCAGCGATAATCATCACCTGCACATATGCCATAAAGGCTCAGCGATAAACGCTGAGTATGCCAGGCCTGGACCCTATTGGTCACTTAATAGTCATGGTCGCCATTATTAGGTTTGTTACATGCTTTGCCGGTGTACACGTATATGAAAGCAGTAAACACATGATCGGCGGTAAAATAAACAGTTAAGGCAAACACTACAATTCACATACAACAACATACAACACAATATATCACAACAACCATAAACGTGTAGTCGTTAGTAACGGTCTAGTTATTCATTTAATCACACGACCCCCGGGTCCTCATCATATCACAACACAACGTCAGTGGGTGTCAAGTTAGGACAACCCGTATTTGTATCTTATTATGGACAGTCGTCCTGGTGGCACCAGCGTTAGTGCACTACGGCCAAAGATATAAGATCTTGGGACTTCCTTTTTGCCTAAAAGGCGTCATTTAGTTTGGGGCCAAAGGCCGAGTACCAATAATGGTACGAACTGACCAACGATCTATGTAGGGTCGTGGCAACACTAGAGTCTAAACCCGATCCGGGAAAACAACTCAAGAGATCTCTCTGCGCAGCCAGTAGTCCGAGACTACCTGGACTTATTCTCCTCCACCAATGTTCAATTATGTGTTTAATTAGTTAGTCGAATACCGAAGGTATAATTTTGGTTATAAAGAGTTCACTTATCACTTAGCCGCCCTAAGGGTCTTACGCATGCCTAGAAGTCATCTGGGTCATATACATGTTTGAGAGTCATGCTCTAGAGACCGACAATGTCGTGTCCCGTACCTAAGTAATTTACTTAGGCTAGTATATATATAAGATCATAATATTAGGTGTGTTATATTAGTTAACAACAATCACATCACATTAAACGTATATGTGTTTTATATAAGTCGATCTATAGTTGACGTAGTATTAGTCCCAAAGGACGTTCGCGCACAATTAATGATGCGGGAATTTAAATAGTTACATGTCACATAACATTAACACAAATACATACACACACATACATGCATCACACTCGTTATACAACACGCATATCTGAGCCCGAGGAAGTCCTCAGGACATCTCAGATCAGACCCCTTTACATACCTTTCACCAAAGACCTACGTTGCGCAGGAGACCACTAGCTCGTCAAGCGCCTTCGTCGGTGATACGATCTAAATATCAAACACACTATAAGTCAATCCACATGACTTACTTAAGCTCGGTAAATCCGAACAACACAAGTAATCCCGACATTACATCCCCGGATTTCAACTGTTATTTGTTAAAGTACCGTTATACGAGACTCGTTACTCGTAGTACGTATTAATTACCAACTCCCGGATTTATTTATGTGAGTCGGTTATAAAAATGTCTTAGCGTATTCAAACTTTAGGATCTATACCTTATATTCACGAGTATACAAATATAAATTCACGTTTATACTTATGTATTGATTTAACCGTTCTGGTTAGGTATACGAATATACAGTTGAAGTGTATAGTTGCATGTATTCATGCAACGTTAATTTGCATCGCAATTTATGCTTATGCACTAATGTTTTATGGCATTGTACCATATATTATACATCTCATCATTCATCTTAATAAACTATACTCTAATTTGTAATTGTGTGACTTGTAGTATATAGTTATACTAATGTCATAACACTTGTCATTAATTATTACATGACATTAAAAACCATATTGTATATACTTATATGTATATATCCTCGGTTTTGCATATATATATATACATGCACATTTTATTCTCGGTTATATATACTTGTGAATATATATTGTTATTATTTGATCTTAATCATATACTATATAGCTGCATGTACGCATGCACTATATTTTATAGTTTCCAACTATACTATATACTTATTATGTACATCTTTTTTTTTACATATGTTTGCACAACACTCACTTATACACTTATACATTTATATATCATGAGTTATATACTCTTATATTATATGTCACATTATTACCATCTTATGTAAGATGATTATTTTCATTTGTTGCATTATATTATGCAATTTATATTAAGAACTTTATCTTAATATTATGTAACATTTTATGACATGTATTACAATTTCCTAAGGTTTATTTTAATACTAACCTTAGTTTATAAATTCCATTACTCATTAATTGCCACATTATTTCATGTGAATATTATTAATGATAATTGTTTGGGAAAATTACAAGCCCCACCATGACGTTTGGCGCAATTACACACTCCACCCACGTGGTTTCACAAATTACTTTCCCCACCCATGTGGTTTCCCTCTTTTTACATCCAACAACTTTTCTAATTTTTTTTCAATTCAAATGATGCTTAAACGTAGTCCGAAAATAATGAAACTTTACATAGACGATGTTAAAGTGTTATATTTTGGTTCAGTGAGAAGTCTAAAGTTTTTTAAGCTTAAATGTGACATGTGGGACCCAATGAACATGTCACATGTTTCATTGGGTCCCACGGGTCACATTTAAGCTTAAAAAACTTCGGATTTGACATAAGATCAAAATATATTACTTTAGCATCATCCATGTAAATTTTCATCAATATTGGATAACGTTTAATCATCTTTTGAATCGAACAAAAATTAGTTGAGTTGCTGGATGTAAAAAGAGGGAAACCACATGGGTGGGGAAAGTAATTTGTGAAACCACGTGGGTGGAGTGTGTAATTGCGCCAAACATCATGGGTGGGGCATGTAATTTTCCCTAATTGTTTCATTTAATCACATTAATACTATATAATATCTATAGTATTTACAACATTGTGACCATAGCTTATAAATTCATCCTTAAATGTTTATACATGCGGTTTTAACATATAATTTAATAAACTATGTTTTGACCACATAAAATTATACAATGTTGCACTTATATCTTATACCATATAATATGATATTTTTATATCTCATCCGACATTATAATATATAGTTTTTAAAAAACCATATTTTAATTGCCGAAAAGGGCTTATATTTTATATACTTATTATTTCTCATTTCCCCTAGTTTTCATTTATTACAATATAACCACACATTATTATACCCTGTCATAAATATCATATTTTAACATTAAAAACCTTATAACAAAACATAATCTATAGTTTGATGAAATTCCTTTATAATTGCCGAAAAGGCACTTAAGTTATTTTCCATTTTATTTTTAATTTCCACACTTTCTATCATTACAAATACACCACCTATTTTATAACACATTATATTCATCATATATTATATCATTGGAACCTTATAGTAACTATAGTATAAGGTTTTATAATTTTCGAAAACTACAAATAGACCCTAGGTCTGTTTTAAATTTCATTTCCCACACACTTATTTTCTTAAAATCACAATCTTGCCACATACATTATATGATGTTACATACTATACATTATAACATTTTATTCCATTAATCCATTATAACATATGTTATAAATACTTTGAAATTACCGAACAGGCCACTAGGCTGATTTGGTTTATTCTTTTCCAGCAACACAAGTTTCTTTATTTTCATGTTTACCACATATATTATCATAAGTTACATAGAGGTTATAACATATGGTATTAATGTTTATAATTTTGTATAACCTATAGTTTTATATCTCATTAATTGCGAACAGACCCATGCCCCTTTTTAACTCCTTTTTCCGCCCCAATATTTTCCTTATTTACACATTGCCCACACTTCATATCTTATACTTCATAAATGTAACAAAACTATAAATTATACACTTTTCTTGATATAGTCATTTATATAACTCTAAAAATTCCCAAACTTTATAACTATGATATAAACTATTATATTAACAATCTTAACCCCTTATTTTCAGAAATCACCATTTATACCCCACTAATTTTATAACTTTTCCTTTTTAACTTATGATCTTAATGTATAACCATAGTTTAATTACTTATGTCATTAAAATTGGTCAAGGCACCTAATAAGGTCTTTGTTGACTCATTGATCACCAGTTTGACCAATAGTTTATTTAATTACGGTTCTACCCCAGAATTTTCCAAAAATTACATTTTTACCTCAAAATTTTACAAAACTTTATAAAATTCATTTTAATAGTTTTCGGCTTAAATCATTATTTAGCCCCTAAATTTTGTTTAATTACAATCTAACCCCAAGATGTGCTCGGTAGTATTTATTTAATTCCAAAACTTGATTTAAATTTAATAAAACATAAAATTAAATAGCCTAAGGTATATGACCTTATTACAAAATTTAACATATACTATAAATTACATATAAATGTCATAAAAGACATTATTAGCCCACGACTTGGTATATATATATATATATATTTGTACAATACTTTATAAATTGTGCTTTAACTCTTAATTAATTCCTATGACATTATATGTCACATAAACATTAGGTAAACTTACTAAAAATGTTATACAACATTTTAATACATAGTTTGGTCATAAAAATTCTTATAAGCTCACAGTTTCTATCTTCCATACTCAAATAACTTATAAATTATATTTTTGCCACTTATACTATTTTTCTATGACAATATAAGTCATTTATAAGCTAAGTAAGCTAGCCAAATATTGTACAATAATATAGTACACATTTAAATCATTTAATACCCCCTCATGCTCTCGGTAATATTTTATCATGTAACAAATGACATGAAAACCTTATAATATGTAAGTATAATATACTTACTTGATTTTGAAGCAAATCCACCAAACTTTTCACCCTCCATAGCTCACGGCTAATATATACACATGTTTTTAAGTTAGTATTTTGACATTAAACCACATATACACTTAGATAACACTTCATTTAGGTAGAATTTTTTTCCCAAGTTAACAGTAACATTTCGGCAGCATATAAACAAGGAAAAACACATGGATTAGTCATGTGATAATAATGACCATTAAGGAGTGTTTTAATCTTATTAGAAGCATGTCCATTACCTTAATATTATAAGCTGAGTTAAGGCTGTTTCATGCCTGAAAAATTGGAGCAAGAGGAGGTGTTAAAACACCATTCCAACCAGTACACAGATCGGTAATACCAAGATGAAGAGATCTAGGGTTTTCCTTTTCAAAAATGACTTTTAATTACCTTCTTAGCACCATAGGAACCAGCACTTGGGGAGCTTTATTTCTCCATTGAATTTACATGTAGAAATGAAGAAAATGAGCTTAGGAATCCATGAGAGCTCCCAGAAATAAAAAGAATTAGGAGAGAAGGGTTTAATGCATGTTTTATACCTTAAAGCTTCCTTAAACAAGCTTTCCTTCTCCTCTGATTTTTCCACCGAAAAATAGCTCATCTTCCAGCACCAACTCAGTTTATATTGCTGGATGAAAATGGGATTTGGTGAGTTCAATGAAGAGAGGAAGAAGAAAGGAAGAGAATGAGTATACTTATGTCATTAAAGCTTACCTAGATTAGGAGGAGTGATCCTTCGAAGCTTGGTTATGTATACGGTAATGGAAGAGCAGAAAAGGAGGGTTAGGAGGTGAGCTTACGGTGAGAGGAAGACAAATGAAGGAAATAAGAAAAAGAATGAGCTATAAAGGGATAAGATCTTATTTTATGAAGTAGTCAAGTGTGACTCATCAAGGATATTTAGGTGGGTTTCTTCAGATGGTGGAAACCTCCTAAGGCTGTTGGAAAGGATTAAGCAAGGTGGGAGAAATATTATTGACTAATTAAATTAACAAATAATACTTAACTTACTTTATATAAAAGTTACTTTTGAGTCATTGTATTTATATAGTTATGGCCGACTAATATATGCAGAAGAAGCAATTTAATTAACGGTAATGGGTGGTCAAGGTCAAGGGATGATCATTGACCATAATTTAGTTTAGGAATTTAAATGTTATTTTGGGTACTATTCACCCAAAATCACCCATTTTTTGATTTTATTTTAAAACATTGATTTAGACTTTTTAATATAGTCTATCATGACACATAAGTGTTTTAAAGAATGTAATCTAGTCTTTAAAGTGATATGAAACCAATACTTTTGAAGTTATACACAAAAATGTGCTTTAAAGTGTTTTAAGACACATCCTGTGTTAAAGCTTGTTTTTAAGCTTGGTTTTCTTTGGTAGTTGACTAATTACATTCATTACATGATTACTAAACTGATAATCCAATTTGGAATCAAACAGAGGTCATAAGACCTTTATGGTTTCTTAGAGCACATTTTTGCCCTAAGTGACTTTTAAGCATGTTAAGGCTTGTTCTTTATGTTGGAGTGTTATCCAATAATTTTATTACGTTCATTTATGTGTTATAATGCTTAGGTGAAATACCCCAAACCTTAATGTGTCAATTAAATGGATAATTATAATTTTCTAAGGCTAACTAAGTCCTTAAGATCATTGGTGAAGAAATGAAAACCAAAAAGAAAATGTGTAAAAGTCACAAAACGTGAAAGTACGTATTTAATTATTTTAGGAGGTACATAACCTTCGTAAGGGTTATAAATATATTTCTATACCTCAATTACACATTAAGAACATGTGGGAAAAATTCCGGAAGGAAACGGATCCAAACAAATGCGTTAAAACGCTAATGGAGTCTTAAAACGCGTTTTTCGAGAATACCCGAAAACGCGACTTAAACAGTTAAATGGCCCCGTATAAATCATAGTCGATTTTGTAACTATAATTAAACATTAATGGGAGTTTAATAGCCCTTAAAATTAAAGGAATGAGAAAATTCTGGAAAACGGTCCCGGTTAGTGAATAGTGCTAAACCGGGTAAATAAACTAGCGTTTTCTGTTAAAAAACGAAAAACGCTCCAGCATGTATACGTTAGTGGGCCGGTTTTAATTATGTAAACAGCTCACTCACACATGACTAGTTAACTAGTTAATTAAGTCAAGAGAAGCCAAAATAACAAATGGCAAAATACCCCTCACCCATCTCTCTCCTCCTTTATTTTCTTTTTCCCTCTCTCTCTTCCTCTCTTTCCTCTCTTTCTTCCCAGCCGGCTCCCTCTTCCTCTCCAAGCCACCGATTTTTCTCCCCTTTCTCCCATGGCTTCTTCAACTTCAATGCCATGCTCAAGCTCCATTTGGGCTCCAAATCAAAAACAAATCACATATTCTTCTTCCTCTCATCTTCCTCTATCATCCTCTCTTTTCGAAATTTCAAAAGGATGAAGTTGACCTCCATGGGTTTTCCCCATTTGAAGAGAAAATGGCACCAATGAGAAGCTTGTGGTCTCCTCTTCCTTCCAAGGTAAAGATTCCCAAGAAAAACTCATTTTTCCTTCATCTCTTGGTGTAATCAATTTTTCACCATTTTTGATACCTTGTTTTTCTTCTTGTTCTTGAGCTCCAAATTGACCCTTCAATGGTGGAGTGATTTCCTTCTTGATTCAAGGGTGAGAATCCCTCTTAAAAACTTCTAAAAGGTAAACCCTAACTTGTGTTCTAGCCCTTTTAATGAATTGAGATATTTCTAAGGGTTAGATAATTAATGGAGTGTGTTTTTGTGTTCTTGGATGTTGGGATGGAGTTTGGAAACTCCATACCCTCTTAACCGATTTTGGAGAAGATATGGAGCAAGAGGAGAATTGAGGAAACTTGTGAAATTAAGGTAAGAAAACTACCTTAAACCTTGTTATAATTCTTTTAAGTGTTTGGGATGGGTAAACAAATTAATGAACCCAAATGGTGGATTAAAATCTGTGTTGTAATGTGTTTAACTGATGTTAGAAGTGGTTTGTGAATTAATGTTGAGTTGAGGGCCTTAAGAGCCAAATGTTTTGAGGTTGTGTTTATATTGTGTTCATGAGGATTTTTGGTGATTATGTTGATGTTGATGAGATTTGAGGATTTGTTGTGTGTTGTTTAGGACCCTTGAAAGGGTGTGGCTAGATTAGGAATGAAGAGGTTGTGTTTTGAGGATAATTGATGAGGATGAATGTGTAAGTTCATGGGGAGGTTATGGCAAAATTCTTGTAGAAAATGAGTGTTGGATGATGGTTGATGGATGAGAGAACTTAGACTTTCCAAGGGGAATGTTTAATGTTGAATAGAGGGAAGTATTGGCTTGGTAATGGTGGATGAATAATGGAGTTAGTGAGTGCAAAGATTATAGTATAATGGTGCTAGATGACTTGGGATTTCAAGAAGTGAGTGTGGGTTAGTAGAGGAGCAATTCTAGAATGAAAACACCTCTTTTAACTAAGTTTTTGGGCACGTCCGAACTTCCGTCCGGACTTGGAAGTTTGGACATGCCCCGTCGTTTTATAAAATTTTCCGAGTTTCAGTTGTGTCCGAACTTCCGTCCGAACTTGGAAGTTCGGACACCCGAAAATTTTCCCAGGCTATTTAGTCTCGACTTGTGTCCGACCTTCGATGTCCAGACACAAGTTCAGACGTCTGTAAATTTTTCTTTAGTTTTGGCCTCGACTTGTGTCCAAACTTGGAAGCTCGGACACAAGTTCGGACAGGTTAAAATTTTCCTTGGTTTTGCTTCGGCTTGTGTCCGAACTTCAAAGCTCGGACACAAGTTCGGACATTCAAAAGTTTTCACCCAATTGAGTCTCGACTTGCGTCCGAACTTCGGAAGCTCAGACACAAGTTCGGACATAGTGTAATTTCGAGCAAAAAATTTTGTTTAAGGGTAGGAAATGATACCCAATGATGGGGATTGATAAGTAATGATGTTATAAGGTTGTTAAGGATATGTTAAGTAAGTTGTAATGGTAATTAAGTGGTGAAGCGTTGTAGTAAAATGTGAAAGTAAACAAGTTAAAAATGTAAAGTTATAAAACTACCGAACGGGGTTAAGCATGGGCGCATTAGTCGTTAAATAATTATGTTACCCCAATATTAATAAAGATAGTTATAATGTTACCAGTTGTCCAAAGAGTTTCAAGGAACATGTGACGGCACATTAGAGTGCACCTTCGGTGACAGGTATGGTTTTCTTGCAACCTGTGTCCTACCGGATTACACCGGCTTGTATGCCAACGTGTTTTTCTATGTGTTTGCCACCTTGCAAGATAAAGCATGAAATGAGTTTACAGTAATTCATTATTATGGCGTAATTAATTCCGATACCGCCTAATCCGAATTATGTGTTAAATAATAGTTGACCGACCTTAGGTTCACATAAGTGATCGGTATTCGGAATAAACGTCCCAACCCATGGGAACGTTCTAACTGCGGCTATCCGTGCGTTATTGTATGTTGTGACTATGTGTGATGTATGTGACTTGTTTAATATGTTGTTAATGTTGGATACTGTTATCCGTTTTGTTGAAATGGGATATGATTTCCCTTAGGTGTCTAACCGAGTTAGTAACACTATGTGATGTATGTATGTGATAAGTTCCATAAGGGGACCTCTAACTAATAAGTATATGTTATGTATGGAGAGGAATCCGGGTATCCCGGTCACGCGTATTGTTTGGGAGTTAATATATATATGTGAATTAACTCCCATCCTGTTATGTTAGGGTTGTTTTCCTTCATTGGATTTTGACCTCCCACTAGCTTAGCCAAAGCTTACCTACCCGACCTCCACATCAGGCTAGGAGGGAAATTATGTATAATGTTGGTAGGGTGTTGAAGCTTAAGTTCGCTTCGACTCCTCTTTGTTATGTTACGGTTGTTCTTCCTCCTTGAATTACAACCACCCACAAGCTTAACCAAGGCTTACCTAACTCATCACTATTGGAGCTAGGGGGAAATTGTGTATGTTGTGTACGGTCCTATATGAGGCCGCCACTCAAGTAAAGAAAATGTATGTATGTTGTGCTCGGGCTTATATCACCCCGGCACTCCCTAAGTGAAGTTCATGTACTCTAAGAAGAGTGAAATTAGGTTGTGTATGTTATAAAGTGAAGTGTGTTGTTATGTTGAGTGTGCTAACCTTGTGTTGTATTCTATTAATGGATGTTTGCTTATAAGCATGATATGTGTGTGAGTTTGTGCATGTTTGAAATAAATCAACCGCACGCTAAGACGACAAATAGTTGTGCGTGGCCCGGTAGCATGCGGGCTGCGGGATTACCATACCAGCAAAGGTGCTGACCCCCTTTGGGGGCTCCCATACTTTTCAGGTGCAAGGAACTGGAAGCCGTTCGAGAGTAGGACGGGGTAGTGTTCGTATGTGGTAGTCATGAGAATTGTGGATGTATTATAGGTGTAGTAAGACCGAAAATGTATCGGCGTTAGTTGGTAATTACTTGGTACAGCTGTAATGTAAGTGTATAATGATTGTTGGACATGGAACGGGATTTATGTGTAGTTGCTCGGGAGTTTAGTCCATCAGACCGGTACAATGTATGTATGTTAGCCTTGTTAGCCACGTAGGTGGCTAACGGCGTGTAACACCAAGGAGTTTAAGTTATGTTGTGAGTTGTGATTTCCGCTGCAAGGTGTTGTTAAGTGTATTGTTAGTAGTTGGGGTGTTACAAAAAATGGTATCAAAGCCAAGTATCGCTCTGATGACTGATTTACCGAGCTTGGGAAGTACCGAGTTAAGAGTCTAGTACTTTGGGTTAAGGGTTGAGTGATAGCGTGAGAAGTACGCTAGTTAGGGAAATACCAGTGTGTACTGGATACCTACAGTATCCATCCCGCCCTCCACAAACCCTATTTTATAACTCGGGAAAGAACGCCAGAGAGATGAGGGTCATCTCTTACTCGGGAAAAACCCTATCTGACAGTTGATATTTACCCCTGTAAGTACGGAGGACCTGTCATACGGTAGATCCCGAAAGGTGTGATCCCGAAGACGGTCTCCATTTTAACAATATTAACCGCTCTTGTTAGCGAAAAGTGAAGAATCTCATGCACAAGAGAATAGAATTTCCGGCACCCTGGGTCGACATGCGAAGCAGTCGAGGATAACCAGCGTGCAAGCACTAACCGTGCAACAGTGAGGAAGTGAAGTAGTAGAACCCGAGACGAGTGTCTACGGGACTACAATGTTAACTAATACACCAACGGTATACCAACCGATTAAGGAACTACAACGTAGTACGAGGAGGATGCGATACTAAGTAAAAAGGGGTCTCCCGGGATGGGAAACACCCTAGTTAATGGTTGTCATGTGAAGACAGTGAGAAGTAACCAGAGGATTTATTGTTAAGACTGTAAGATCAAGCAAGGACCAGCAAGGCCACTGATGTCAGTGCGGATGAAACCGATACCGCAACCGGTGTGTATTGAACCGATAACCAGTTAGCATGGCGCACTTGCCATGGCAAGTGCTGCTACAACAAGGCTGTGCGGGAAATTTTTAACAACTACCAAGTACTTAATAAAGTACCATGAAGTTAAGTGAGAACATCATAACCAAGGAAAGGCTTAACAGCCTGACCCCTGTAGTTGGAAGTACACCAGTCAGCAAGAAGCTAGACTTGGTTAAGACAAGAAAACATTGTGGAACCAGGAGAAATATTTCTTTCAACTTAAATTCATTTTCGAAACCGTTTTCAAAACCAAATTTTCTTTCAAACCTAATCTATTTTAAATTCTTCTTCTTTTAAAACCAGACCAGAAGACCTACACCGGCCTCAGTGCCACATGGTAGGTAAGTTATACCCAGTTTACTTTCGAATAACCGTATGGAAACTGGTAAACCCAAGGGTAACGACCCGAGGAATGGATTGAGTTCATAATAATACAACGGTGGATAAACTTTCCCTGGATTAAGTTCGGGAAGCACGGAATGCATATTATCACGGGATAATATAAGGGAGTTAACAACAGAATACTTCACCTAGGCGTGTGACGGACACTACGAGTGTACCAACAGTAATGTGGGACGACCGCACTCCGCTAGGAGCTTGTGGGCCTGACAAACCTTCTTATGGGGTAGTCAGGTAAGTAGCAATGTATCAGTAGGATACCCCATGTATGTATACGAGTGGAGTCTGGAACACGGGAAGTAGTCGACTCCATACTACGGTCCGAAGTAAAAGTCAAGCAAGAGCAATGGAGTACCATCGAATGGTTGAAATAAAGGAACCCAGTTAAGTTAAGGAAGACCAAAGGAATTAGTAAGTTTATTTTAAGGAAATATTTAAAGGTGAATGAGTGCGAAGTGCACTGGTTAGTAAGTAAAGACGTCACACATGTCTTAAGAATCCTGAAGGATGAACATAATAGCTGGAGTAAGTACCCAGCCTACATATGGTGAGGCAAATGCCTACAATGGATATGTTAATGTGCAATGATCGGGATGAGCTCCCGAGATATCAATTTCACTAAAGAGGATATTTAACCCAACAAAGAACGCAGAGCGAAGTAGTAAATCAAACATACCAACAAGTGCAAGCCAGATATGATGGCATGACCTAATAACACCCAGGAGTTATCCTTAAAAGGGTGTTTGGGTCAACAATGGTTGAACAAGATACGTGATAGAAACGCAAAGGCTGAAATTAACACCAAGTTTAAACACAAGTCGTCAGAGGGAAGTCTGACATCCTTGAAGGGGCATCCCATGAAAGGAACCGTGATACTACGACCTTGTCATGCAGCCCAATACCAATCTAAACCATGTAATGTGTGTGGACAACCTACAACGGGCAGAGCTCGAGGCAATAAGGCTTATAAGCCACAAGTAGAATGTGTTAAGAAAATGTTATAGATTACGAAGGTTTATGTTATATAAGTAAATAAAGCGGATAACGAACCACTGCTTTAAGAGTGGGGATACCTCTGACATTGTGAGACCGCAATAGCGGTGGTTATGTGAATTAAGTTCAGGGAATGTGTTAAAGGTTGACCATGTTGTTACTACGAAAAGAGTTGTACCAGTTGTGGAGACTGAACGGGTGATAAGCCTAACGGCAACCACCATAGGTGTGTGATGCTAAATGTATAATGAACAACGCTCAAGGAGCATAAAGACTCGAAGAATAGAGTATTCAGCAATCAGCCAAACAAGTGGCGAGACACAGTGTAATGGCAGAAGCTAATATAATAGCGGATGCAGTGTAAGTTAATATTATACGATGACAAAGAGCATAGTGCGCAGTGAGCGACCGTTGTATACGCATTGTTAAATAGTTATATGGCGAATAAGACCAGTTATGAGTTAAAACCAGTGGAGATACAAGATAAGTGATGATACACAGACTGGGCAATAAGCCAGTAGTTGATGCTATGAGATAAGGAACACAGTATAAATTTCTATTGCAATCGCATAAGAGATTTACTGTCAAGAGTTTACGCCTCTGTACTCTGTGGGACTGAGTGTTTTGGTATTGCTTTTGAGCAGTAATGATCGAGTGAGGTAGCTAGGACATTGGGAAATGTTAAATGTGAAGAAGGACAAGACTTATAGTGTGATAAAACCAATGCATAAGACAAGCACGGTGGTACCAATCAAAAGGTACTTAGTTGACATAAGTGAATACAGTAGCACGATTATTAAATGTCGGTACGAAATATAACTCAAGTGTTGGAAATAACCGACAGAGTACTTGTAACACCCCAACATACAACAACATACTTAACATTAAACTGCAGCGGAAAATACACATCATCACATAACTTAACTCATCGGTGTTACACGCCGTTAACCACCCACGTGGCTAACAAGGCTAACATTTACACAACTGTATCGGTCTGATGGACTAGATCCCCGAGCAACTACACATTACTGTCCCCTTTATCAACACCAACATTCATTATACAAATACCTTCCAACTGTACCGAGTATTTACAACTAGTGCCGAGAACAATTTCGGTCTTACTACACCTACTGTGTACATACACTTAAATGAATACCCAAGTACAATGTCTACCCCGTCCTACTCTCGAACGGCTTCCAGCTCCTTGTACCTGAAATAGGAAAAGAAGAGAAAGGGTGGCCCCCAAGGGGCTCAGCACCTTTGCTGGTATGGTAATCCCGCAGCCCACATGCTACCGGGCCACGCACAACTAATTGTCGTCTTAACATGCGATTGATTATATTTAGTCATGCACGCAACTGTAAACACACAACACATAACATTTCGCCTCAATGGGCTCAACAAACGGATAGTATATCCCTACTTGATAAGTCACTCATGGTATTCATTATTCCTAGAGTGTTCCTCCTCTAATGGAGCTACTTCCTTAATAGACGACACTTACTCTTAAATCGGGTTATCCTTAAACGCCTCTTATCACAAACTAGGAATCATATCCATGATCCACTCACTCCACATTATACAACATATAACATACACTACATACAACACCTAACAACACTTTGCACGTTTCCACGTGCACAACATAATACCGCAATAGATATTGCATCACAACAAAATACATAACATAACGGGAATGGTTCTCTTAGGAACCGACCCAAACATAGTTAGTTCACTGGGAGAGCCTAGAGGATGATGTCAAACTCATGCTAAGCTCGTTTACATAACTCGTTACCGTTCTGTTAGGCGAACGAATAACTTAACATAAAGATGGATCGGGTTTAGTGACCCGAACACAACATACATAATCCCCAACAGACGTGAGTCAAGAGCCTTGGTTAAGCTCAGGGGTGATCGAAGACCAATGAAGGAAGACAATCAACAGAGAGGAAGCTGAAGAAACTGTATACAACAACTCCCAAACAACGCGCGACCGGAACAACCGGATTCCTCACCCCCCATAATATATAAATATTCACAGTTAAAGACTCCGCTGTGGAACCTATCACATCAGCACACAATACAGTATTAGAACTGGGTTAAACATACAAGGGAGATCCCTACATTCACTTACACAACATCACATAATCAACTCACACATAGCCGTGGTTAGAACGCCCCATGGTTGGGGTCGTTTAATCCGAATACCGAACTCTCATGTGATCCTAGACTCAGTTAACTAAGGTTAACACTGCCGAGGTTAAATGGTATCGGAGTTGAACACGCCACATATATGAATTACAGTAAACTCATTACATGTTTTATCTTACAACGTGGCAAACATACAGAAAAACACATTGGCATACAAGCCGGTGTAATCCGGTAGGACACAGGTTGCAAGAAAACCATACATGTCACCGGAGTCCACTTTATCATGTCCATTTATGTTCCTCGAGCAATTGTCGAACAACTGACAACATCACATGTACTTTTATTAACATCGAAGTAACATGTTTGTTTAAAGTCTAATGCTCATAACTTACCCTCGTTAACTAGTTAAACAACTTGACATCTTTAACTTGTTTTACTTTCACATTTTATTACAACTTTCCACCCACTTGGTTGTCTTTATATCACATCTAACATGTCCTTAACATCCTTAAAACATCATTACTTATCAATCCCCATCTTTACACATCATTTTTATACCTTAAACATCATCTTTAGAGTGGTCCGGGACTTGGTCCTTACCTTAAGTCCCGGATCAACACTTACACAAACTCACGGTATGTTTTGATAGGGTGGTCCGGGACCTTGTACTCACCCTAAGTCCCGGACCAAGACAGTCTTGTACTCCCGGCTACATTTAACAGGGTGGTCCGGGACTTCATACAGGTCCTAAGTCCCGGACCAGTCTAGGCAAAAAAACTCTCGGGTGATTTAAGGAGGGTGGTCCGGGTCCTTGTACAAGACCCAAGTCCCGGACCTATATCTATGTATAACTCTCGGCCTATTTTGCACCTCTGGTCCGGGACATGACCCCTGACTTAGGTCCCGGACCCAACCTACAAAATCGACGTATTTGCATTTTTTCAAGTATGCTACGTAAGTTCTTTAAACCCATCATATGTACAAACTTCCCAGTACACTCTTATACTCAAAACTTCACCAAATATACACCACATAACAACATAGTGCACAATTTAAATTGCATAGCACTTAGGCTCTTAAAATGCATAAATATTAAACACTGAATTTCCCATAATATATTTGCCTTTGACCTGCAAATACACACAATAATACGTATGTCCTTTACTAGTCTCTTTGAGGACATTTTTCTAAGTCATTTACCATTGGCTCTTTAGGTAGTTTCAGTAGACAACATACGTTCATTTTCCAAAGGAATTTCAAGCTATTTTTGGTTAGCATAATTACCTCCTTTCCTCACAATTTCTTTCTTGTTTCAGAAATCGGTAAGGATATTTGCTTGCTTGTCAACTTAGAACTTGAAGAGAGTTTGGAAACGTGTCAAGAGAGGACTCCACCCAGTCCTTGAAAGGTTGGAATGAAGCTAGAACAAGGCAACGTAAGAACACCATTTAAGGCAAATTTTCGAACAACATAAAACATGGAGGAAACATCATTTTTCTTTGTGTTTCCTTACCTTGAAGCAAAGGAGCACAATAATATATGGAAAGATGAACTCAAGCTCCTTCCATGGAGATTCCTCTTGGCACCAAAATGGAGCTCTTGAAGATTTGAAAGGACTAGGTCGAAGAGCTTGACGAGACTAAGAGATCGGTGGTCTTAGTTTTTAATTTGGACAAGTGAGCTAGAAGTTACAAGGATTTGAAGATGGCATATGGTGCTGTGCTGGTTCGATCGTGAAAGAGAGCAGGGAAGGGGATAGTCTATGTGAGACAGCAAGGAGGAAATGAAGAGGATTCACTGATTGCAAATGCTTTTGAAGATAATTGTTACGTAAAGCAAATAGTGCTTTATAAAGTAATATAGTATTTTATTTATGTCTTCCTTCACTTATTTGATTGCAGGTGGTGGTGACTCACCTTACAAAAACCGGCCCCCATTTAATATTAGGGGTTACTTAGTCTTTATTGCTCAATTAAATTACACATGTTGACACATGTTACAAACTAGCTTATTTAGTTACTATTCATAATAACAAGGCACATAAAAGTGAGATTTTTGATTTCCCATTGATTTAAACTTCCAAATGTGATACTAAGTAGTACACATATTAATTAAAGAGTAATGATGGAAATTTAGCCATTCAAAACCCATTTACAAGACAATTTTTTCAAAAATGTGCTTTAAGACTCCTTAAAGCACATTTTGTGTTTTAACTTGTTTCCAAGCTCGGTTTTCTTTGATAATTGATTTAATAGGCTCATTAATATATAAGTAAGGTCTTGGTAAGTGCATCAAGCCTTAATCAAAATTATCCCAAGCTTAGAGCATACTTTGTCCTTATTGCCTTTTAGGCAATTAATTGTATTTACTATTTATTAAATTGTTTACTAATGTTTCGGAGACTCTTTTTAGTCTTAATAATTTATTACTTAATGTTTAAACAACTTATTAAGGTTTGGGGTATTTCAGTACTACACAATACGTAGTAGCTCAAACCCAACCGACAATAAGTCGGAAGTAGTCAAGTTAAACACGGCGAAATACATAGCAGTACATACAGTAAATTATCATGAAAATGAATAGAAAGGTTGTAACTCACCGAGTTCGCTCATGGTAAGTGATACCACGCGTCGGTTGAGAAACCGTTATTACCAAGATAAGGGTGGTAATCGGGGATGTACAATACAGTACGAATAATGTATAGGGCAAACTAAGCTCTAAATTATCAAGAGTCGCGCAACAGAAACTAGTGAGCCAGCGATTCAAACGTTGAATGTGTGTAGTGAACATGAGTGAATGGCAAACTAATGATGCCTAAAAGCCTCACAGACCAGAATCGAAACCAGTTAAGAGTTAAAATAAACTCTAGTGAGAATTCTTAGTTAAGGACTAAACCGCCAATATGGCTAAGATCCTCAAACCAGAACATGTTGTATAATAAACCGCATGGAGATAAAACACTTCACGACGGTAGACCGTTATAAACCAGTGATTAAGTGATTGATTACGTGGGCGTAATCCCTTTTAAGGGGGGTAGAGCGCAGAACCACTTAGTGTTTGTTACCGTACAAGCGTGCGTAAACTATGGTGCATAGCATAAAATGATTTGTTTTGATGAGTGGTGTGTGTTACATAAACATACGCATTCACTCATGGTTAATTGTGGTAATTGCGCACTGAAGATGCGAATACCATTGTGATAAGTGTGTTATTTTGTTAAAAGATGTGTGAAAGTATAAGTGTAAGGGAGTAGAAAAAAACTCCCGGGGAACTAAAACCCCGACAATATATGTTCATATAATACCAAGTGAAATATTGTGTATTGCATTTTGATAAAAGTATGTATAAATGTATGTATATATATATACGGTATTGTGATTTATGAAGAGGTATGACACCAACATAGAACCTAGTGAGAATTAAATTCCCTAGGTAACTTGATTAAGTCGAATTTGGGTAATGATTGATAGACGGAGTTCTATCCCTTGGAGACGTAATGATTACGACTAGATGGATTAAAAGATAGAAGATGGCATATGTTTGAATTAGTTGTTGTTTGAAAATGAAGTGGGAGGTGAAACTTGATTATCATGAGATGAAGGGAAGCCGAACACAAATTGGGGTGGAAAGATAGTTCAACTTTGATGCTGATCACATTAGGGTTGGATGATTCTTGAAACTCCCTATAAGTGGTCAGAAATAATCACATCAAGAATAAGATGCAGTTAACAATAATTGGACTTGGAGTTGTATGGTGTTTTCAAAAGAATTTTAAAATGGTGGTTTCAGATTTTCAATTGGTATTTTCGAGACTTCAATTAATATTTTTAAGATTCTTTAGTGGTATTTTCAAAGGAAGGACTACCTTTATGTGACCTCGTAGAGGATTTTTCAACTTGTATCCTCCCAATAAAGGATTTCATTATACTTAACCTCATATAGAGTATCTTCCTATTACTTGCTCACGAGCTGAGGACGTACGAGCCTTTGTCTTATGACCGGTGACATGAGAAGTATATTTTAAAGAAGTATGCAATTGTTTTGATCTCCCAAAGGAACGGGGACCAGAGTGTCCATCGCGACCGGTTCTGCGGGATCACAGTGTATATGTACTCAACATGGGTCTCGAACCCATGAAGAGATGGAAAAGGAATTTCTGGTTGATATACATGCTATGACATGTTGTGTGGTATGTGTAATAATGATTATTTTGGACCTTGAGTCCTAATGTGATTGAATTCCGAAAGTGTTATGTTACCTAGACTATGTGTCTAAAGGATGTTGCGTTATCAAGACCTACGAGTCTAAATGTTGCTATGTTACCCAGACCTAAGAGTCTAAGGGTTGTTATGTATGTACAATGTTGTTAAGGTAGCCGGACCATCAAGTCCGAGACTACCATGTAAGTGTGTTATATATGTATGGATGTGGATGTGTTACCCGGATCATCATGTCCGAGGTTGTGATGTAAAGTATGTTGTTATAGAAGTTTTATGTTGCAAGTAATCCCCGTATCCAAACCGATGATGTGTGGGAAGTGTGAACTTCGAGGACGAAGTTCTTTTAAGGGGGGTAGATTGAAATACCCCAAACCTTAATGTGTCAATTAAATGGATAATTATAATTTTATAAGGCTAACTAAGTCCTAAAGATCATTGGTGAAGAAATGAAAACCAAAAAGAAAAAGAAAATGTGTAAAAGTCACAAAACGTGAAAGTACGTATTTAATTATTTTAGGAGGTACATAACCTTCGTAAGGGTTATAAATATATTTCTATACCTCAATTACACATTAAGAACATGTGGGAAAAATTCCGGAAGGAAACGGATCCAAACAAATGCGTTAAAACGCTAACGGAGTCTTAAAACGCGTTTTTCGAGAAAACCCGAAAACGCGACTTAAACAGTTAAATGGCCCCGTATAAATCATAGTCGATTTTGTAACTATAATTAAACATTAATTGGAGTTTAATAGCCCTTAAAATTAAAGGAATGAGAAAATTCTGGAAAACGGTCCCGGTTAGTGAATAGTGCTAAACCGGGTAAATAAACTAGCGTTTTCTGTTAAAAAACGAAAAACGCTCCAGCATGTATACGTTAGTGGGCCGGTTTTAATTATGTAAACAGCTCACTCACACATGACTAGTTAACTAGTTAATTAAGTCAAGAGAGAGCCAAAATAACAAATGGCACAAATACCCCTCACCCATCTCTCTCCTCCTTTATTTTCTTTTTCCCTCTCTCTCTTCCTCTCTTTCCTCTCTTTCTTTCCAGCCGGCTCCCTCTTCCTCTCCAAGCCACCGATTTTTCTCCCCTTTCTCTCATGGCTTCTTCAACTTCAATGCCATGCCCAAGCTCCATTTGGGCTCCAAATCAAAAACAAATCACATATTCTTCTTCCTCTCATCTTCCTCTATCATCCTCTCTTTTCGAAATTTCAAAAGGATGAAGTTGACCTCCATGGGTTTTCCCCATTTGAAGAGAAAATGGCACCAATGAGAAGCTTGTGGTCTCCTCTTCCTTCCAAGGTAAAAATTCCCAAGAAAAACTCATTTTTCCTTCATCTCTTGGTGTAATCAATTTTTCACCATTTTTGATACCTTGTTTTTCTTCTTGTTCTTGAGCTCTAAATTGACCCTTCAATGGTGGAGTGATTTCCTTCTTGATTCAAGGGCGAGAATCCCTCTTAAAAACTTCTAAAAGGTAAACCCTAACTTGTGTTCTAGCCCTTTTAATGAATTGAGATATTTCTAAGGGTTAGATAATTAATGGAGTGTGTTTTTGTGTTCTTGGATGTTGGGATGGAGTTTGGAAACTCCATACCCTCTTAACCGATTTTGGAGAAGATATGGAGCAAGAGGAGAATTGAGGAAACTTGTGAAATTAAGGTAAGAAAACTACCTTAAACCTTGTTATAATTGTTTTAAGTGTTTGGGATGGGTAAACAAATTAATGAACCCAAATGGTGGATTAAAATCTGTGTTGTAATGTGTTTAACTGATGTTAGAAGTGGTTTGTGAATTAATGTTGAGTTGAGGGCCTTAAGAGCCAAATGTTTTGAGGTTGTGTTTTATTGTGTTCATGAGGATTTTTGGTGATTATGTTGATGTTGATGAGATTTGAGGATTTGTGTGTGCTGTTTAGGACCCTTGAAAGGGTGTGGCTAGATTAGGAATGAAGAGGTTGTGTTTTGAGGATAATTGATGAGGATGAATGTGTAAGTTCATGGGGAGGTTATGGCAAAATTCTTGTAGAAAATGAGTGTTGGATGATGGTTGATGGATGAGAGAACTTAGACTTTCCAAGGGGAATGTTTAATGTTGAATAGAGGGAAGTATTGGCTTGGTAATGGTGGATGAATAATGGAGTTAGTGAGTGCAAAGATTATAGTATAATGGTGCTAGATGACTTGGGATTTCAAGAAGTGAGTGTGGGTTAGTAGAGGAGCAATTCTGGAATGAAAACACCTCTTTTAACTAAGTTTTTGGGCACGTCCGAACTTCCGTCCGGACTTGGAAGTTCGGACATGCCCCGTCGTTTTATAAAATTTTCCGAGTTTCAGTTGTGTCCGAACATCCGTCCGAACTTGGAAGTTCGGACACTCGAAAATTTTCCCAGGCTATTTAGTCTCGACTTGTGTCCGACCTTCGATGTCCGGACACAAGTTCGGACGTCTGTAAATTTTTCTTCAGTTTTGGCCTCGACTTGTGTCCGAACTTGGAAGCTCGGACACAAGTTCGGACAGGTTAAAATTTTCCTTGGTTTTGCCTCGGCTTGTGTCCGAACTTCAAAGCTCGGACACAAGTTCGGACATTCAACAGTTTTCACCCAATTGAGTCTTGACTTGCGTCCGAACTTCGGAAGCTCGGACACAAGTTCGGACATAGTGTAATTTCGAGCAAAAAATTTTGTTTAAGGGTAGGAAATGATACCCAATGATGGGGATTGATAAGTAATGATGTTATAAGGTTGTTAAGGATATGTTAAGTAAGTTGTAATGGTAATTAAGTGGTGAAGAGTTGTAGTAAAAATGTGAAAGTAAACAAGTTAAAAATGTAAAGTTATAAAACTACCGAACGGGGTTAAGCATGGGCGCATTAGTCGTTAAATAATTATGTTACCCCAATATTAATAAAGATAGTTATAATGTTACCAGTTGTCCAAAGAGTTTCAAGGAACATGTGACGGCACATTAGAGTGCACCTTCGGTGACAGGAATGGTTTTCTTGCAACCTGTGTCCTACCGGATTACACCGGCTTGTATGCCAACGTGTTTTTCTGTGTGTTTGCCACCTTGCAAGATAAAGCATGAAATGAGTTTACAGTAATTCATTATTGTGGCGTAATTAATTCCGATACCGTCTAATCCTAATTATGTGTTAAATAATAGTTGACCGACCTTAGGTTCACATAAGTGATCGGTATTCGGAATAAACGTCCCAACCCATGGGAACGTTCTAACTGCGGCTATCCGTGCGTTATTGTATGTTGTGACTATGTGTGATGTATGTGACTTGTTTAATATGTTGTTAATGTTGGATACTGTTATCCGTGTTGTTGAAATGGGATATGATTTCCCTTAGGTGTCTAACCGAGTTAGTAACACTATGTGATGTATGTATGTGATAAGTTCCATAAGGGGACCTCTAACTAATAAGTATATGTTATGTATGGAGAGGAATCCGGGTATCCCGGTTGCGCGTATTGTTTGGGAGTTAATATATATGTGAATTAACTCCCATCCTGTTATGTTAGGGTTGTTTTCCTTCATTGGATTTCGACCTCCCACTAGCTTAGCCAAAGCTTACCTACCCGACCTCCACATCGGGCTAGGAGGGAAATTATGTATAATGTTGGTAGGGTGTTGAAGCTTAAGTTCGCTTCGACTCCTCTTTGTTATGTTACGGTTGTTCTTCCTCCTTGAATTACAACCACCCACAAGCTTAACCAAGGATTACCTAACTCATCACTATTGGAGCTAGGGGAAATTGTGTATGTTGTGTATGGTCCTATATGAGGCCGCCACTCAAGTAAAGAAAATGTATGTATGTTGTGCTCGGGCTTATATCACCCCGGCACTCCCTAAGTGAAGTTCATGTACTCTAAGAAGAGTGAAATTAGGTTGTGTATGTTATAAAGTGAAGTGTGTTGTTATGTTGAGTGTGCTAACCTTGTGTCTGTATTCTATTAATGGATGTTTGCTATAAGCATGATAGTGTGTGAGTTTGTGCATGTTTGAAATAAATCAACCGCACGCTAAGACGACAAATAGTTGTGCGTGGCCCGGTAGCATGCGGGCTGCGGGATTACCATACCAGCAAAGGTGCTGACCCCCTTTGGGGGCTCCCATACTTTTCAGGTGCAAGGAACTGGAAGCCGTTCGAGAGTAGGACGGGGTAGTGTTCGTATGTGGTAGTCATGAGAATTGTGGATGTATTATAGGTGTAGTAAGACCGAAAATGTATCGGCGTTAGTTGGTAATTACTCGGTGCAGTTGTAATGTAAGTGTATAATGATTGTTGGACATGGAACGAGATTTATGTGTAGTTGCTTGGGAGTTTAGTCCATCAGACCGGTACAATGTATGTATGTTAGCCTTGTTAGCCACGTAGGTGGCTAACGGCGTGTAACACTAAGGAGTTTAAGTTATGTTGTGAGTTGTGATTTCCGCGGCAAGGTGTTGTTAAGTGTATTGTTAGTAGTTGGGGTGTTACATTAGGACAAAATTTTAGGTCCTAAGGAGTTCATTTGGGTATATATTTACCCTAAATGGTCAAAGGGTGCAATATTTGCTTTATGTTGACCATTGTTGTTTTTAAATTAATTTTAAGGCATGTTTAGGCCTTAATTTAACTGATTAAACATTTAATCAATGTTTAATTAATTAGGGGTATTTCATTCTACCCCCCTTAAAATGACTTCATCCCGAAGTCGTCTTTCTTAAATAGGTATATAATGTATATCTACCCATGGTTCCCATAATGTACATCTATGTGATGTCACATTCACGCATATAGTGTTGTGCTCATATTGCACATAGCCCTCAAGTGTGGCTTTAATTTAAATATATGGATATAGGTGATCCATCAGCACCATCGTTTCCTATCAGTTCTGTAACACCCCTAATCCTAAACCTGTAATGACGTCGCAAGTCGTAGCATAATAAATAATAACTCACAGCGGAAAATAAAACTAACTACCCTGGTGTTACACGCCGTTACTCACCCTTGTAAGTAACAAGGCATCCATCCAACAACCTTAACTTTACGCGCTGTGACGAACAGATACTGAGCACTTCTAATTATTACAAACCAAATCCAACTAAATGAGCAACTAACTGAATACAACAATCTCTTTATTACAATACAAAATAAACCAAAGGTGTTTGCTGCAAACACATCAGCTACCCCCGTGTCCCGCACTCTGGCTTGAGTCTTCTTCAATAACCTGGAATGTTTGGCCCATTGAAGGGCTCAGCAATCGAAATGCTGGTATGCTAAATGTGATCCTAAGTCATCTAGATTCCTTAGGTCGTTTTAGCCATCTTGATATTAGATTCATTACAAGATATTCCGGTTTACAACATTAACGGTAATAACTGTAAACATTAAACAACCACACAACAGTTCACCTGTAAACATCACTGTACAATAGTACACAACACTAATAACCACACCTCGACAATCAATAACAATAACCAATAATCACACATTAATAATCCAAACAAGATACGCGCATTAAACTGTACTTGTAAGTTGGCCACCTGGCCCTTATCCTTTTAAACCAATTCATTTAACCTTTTCCAATTAAATTCCACCTCAGGCGTCATGATAAGACAAACCTTAATAACTTATTAATGGACGTTAGTCCCCTGGGTTCCAATGGAACCGTTACCAGTTGACCTTACACTAGTAGAAAAAGACCCTACCGCAGCGGTTGTTTGGTACCTATGGCAGCGGTTGAAAACCGCTGTGATGGGTGCCGCTGCGGTAGGTGAAACACCTAACGCAGCGGTTCTTACTAAGAACCGCTGCGGTAGACCTATTTTTTTTAAAAAAAAACCACCTATCGCAGCGGTTGTAATAAGAACCGCTGCGATAGACCTATTTTTTTAAAAAAAAAACACCTATCGCAGCGGTTCTTAGTAAGAACCGCTGCAATAGGTTTTTTTTTTTCCATTCCACCCTACAATTCTACCACACACACCCAAAATCAATCAAACCTGTTAAGATATAGCAATTAACAATGCCACCACAGTGGGGCATTAGATCAACCATTTCACCATTTAAATAGCCACCAAACCTATTACGGGCAATAATCCACTTACATTTACAAATTTGAGCAAATTAATCAAACATACAAAATCTTTACAAAACGACAATTGTTTCATGAGAATTTCAAAATCATCCTACTCAATCCTACCAAACCCTAGAAGCAACCTACATTAACGCTCATGAATTCTGCCCATTCTTCGAGCACCTCGGTTATATGTCCTTCGTTGTAACCGTCTACCAACTCTTCAAAAGCCTTGGAATTAACACAAAAAGAAATATGATTAGTTGCTAATAATACTTTGAGTTTAAGAATCAATGTTAAAAATTATCTACAAAACCAAAATATTTCGAGAATGCTACTTACCAGGTCTAGAGACTTCTCTGGCAAGAGTCTCGGTCCCGCTATCAAGTCACTCATAAACCGAATGACATAGTAGCCACATTCCGAACCTCCCGGCTGCTGTGGACACTGCACATGTATATACGTACATATTCAAAATCGATTTAACACATAAATTATAATACTGTTCCTATTTTAAAACTAATGAACATACAAAATTTGAATAAGGACTAAAAATACCTTGACTACATTCCACGGAATCTTCTTAAATCTCTCTCCTCGGACTTGCGTCATTACAGATACAAAGGCACTAGAATTCATACGCATAGATAAAGTAAAAGTTATCAACCGGATGATTAAGAAATAACTAAAAATTGATAATTAATCAAGTTAAGTAAATTCATCACCTCATCAACATGTTATATATAAGTGGCCTCTTGGGACGCAGAGATGCTGAGTCAAGCTGCAGGACTCTTGGGCTTTTTATACATAGAACGAGCAAAGACCAGTGTCGGCTGTTCATAGATTACAATACAGGCATAACTTAATTCAATCAATTACATAATACAAATATCATAATTTTTAAACTAACTTAACATTAGATAAATTCTTACCCTTGATGAAGAGGCAGCATTATGTAAGATTTATCTGCAACTGCACACGCATGTATCACATTCGACAATACTGGACCAACGCTTCGGGGTCAGATCCCATATTAGCTTCGGAACAGTAGTCAGGGCATAGGAACCCGAAACTACTATTCTCATGTACTTGGACCGCCTTGTCATCAATAAACCTGCACAATATAAAGAAACAAATATTATGAATTTAATTTTCAAATATACAGAGTAAAATGTGTACAACGTATGCTAATTACTCACATGCAAGCCGATTTGAGAATCGACGCACTCAACCAATCCTTCGTGAACAACTCCACAAAATCAGTAAGATAGATTTCAAAACTCTGAGCGCCTCTATAGTGAAAAAGATCCGGTCTTGGTTCCATTGTAACCGAATCTCTTCCTGGCGGCGTCATCAATAGTGTGGAGTGCAACAGTTTCAGCATGGGGGGTAAGGCATTCAGAACCGCCGGTTGTAGCAAATTCGATCTCATCACAACTCTAGTCGCGGATGCCATCGAAGGATTAGCTGGTGCAACAACAACTCTCTTTCCTTTTGCCTTATCAGAATTTGATTGAATGTGTTCCTAATATATTAATTTAATAAGTATATGTTTCTACTCTAGGATATGTTAAAGAATAAGTTTTTTCATGGGGTTACCTGCTGCTCCCCAAGCCTAATCAATCTACAGGGCCACTGTACTGATTGGATTCAGCTTGACGAAGGGTGGATATGTCTGCACTGGGCACCGGTATCTGACAATCCGCGTAAGCAGGCGCGTAACCTTCAACAAGCACCCGGCATGGTACTCTCGGAGCGCTGTATTCCTCACGGTGTCTCCAGCACAAGACTTGAAAAGTTTTCCCCACCCTACTTCGACTTCGTCAACGCCAATCACTTGGAACAATGTGCAGTCAATTGGTTGCTAAATTTTCAAAATTAAAGATTTTAGATGCACATAAACAAGTGTATAATTTGTTTTTTTTTGTATTTGTAGTTAACATGTTGTTCTAACCTTGAGAGATGAATATGGAAATGGGTTGACGGAGTGAACACTACTGGGAGGCACTGCTGCGGGCTCTGATGCTTGTGCCTGATCTGGCGGTCTAGAAACCTCCTGACTCATCCTCTCAGAGAGCATCATCTCCATAGCTTCAGCGATTGACTGTCGAAATTCATTTCGTAGTCGCTGCTCGAGCTCCGCATTCTGGCGTAAGTGCTCCTCATATGTAATGCTCCCTGCAGACAGTGTCTCGACCCAGGATTACCGAAGGCTTGGCGTATACCGACATGACCACCAAAGCCTACTGCACGACCCGGATGATCCTTCTTCCCGAGAGCGCGGGAAAGTGGATCATCCTGCCTAACGGGCTGCCAAGTGCCCTGGGTGATCTGGGAGCTTAACTCTTCCTGTTATGGAGTTTAATAAGTCAATAAGGATCTTCGGTTTATTTAACTGCTATTGTTACTCTATAAATATAATAAACATTTTTTAAACTAAAAATCACTTACCATTTGGTTGATGACCTCTCTCGTGCGTCATCATACTCAGCAGGTGCCGCCGGATTTGAAGGTTTCTTCCGTCGACTTAAGTCCCAAACCTTCATCCTTCGTTCGCTGACATTCGAGCCAGCTGGCAGCAACCCCTCTTTCTCCCACTGCGGCACACGCTGAGCAATACTTGTACTCCCCATGTGATGGGGGTAACGATTTTTTTTTGCATTTTGTTGTTGTTTCTCACGTATAGCCTACATATATGTATGAAAAGACAAATTATGCAAATAATATATGAAAAAGACGAATTAACCAAATGAACTGTAAGGACACTTTAAACATTTATCATACAAAAGAACAACTACTAGTGTGAAACTCACCTTGAACTCAGGGGTCAACGCTTCGCAACAAACTCATTCCACTGCTCTTCAGTAATACCATCATATTTTTGCCACGGTGGTCTCCGATCATCCACATCTTCACCTTCTGCCTCCTCTATCTCTGCGGGCTCCTCACAGTAAATGTACTGCCTCGTGAGCAGAGATCTGAAGTCTTTGAATTGTGTGGCAATCCCCTTCATCACATCATCCTTCAGAGAAGGATCTATACAGAATCGGTCCTATATGCACAAAAAAAAGGATTAGTGTAAAAAAGTAACTATATAAATCTTAAAACAAACTATTAAGTGTAACAAATACCTTGAGACGTTCAAATATCTGCTCCTTCAACGCCTGAGGCACTTGCTTCCAATTGTGGTTTATATTGAAATATGTACTCACCAAATGCCTGGCTAGAGCAGTGAAATCATTTTTCCAGGTACCCGTGGGCTGATTAAATTCATTGAACTCCAAAGGCTTTGTCGGGGGGCCTCTATTTGCTTTCAGCCCACGGGTTGCCCCTCGTTTTTTGGGTTTCTTGAGAGGCGGAGGAGCAACTTGTATCTCTTGTCCTTCCTGTGAAGGCCCTGCTGTCTCGGTCTGCTGGGGTGGTCTCTACGTCTGCTTTCTTTGATCTTTTTACCACCTCGTGTGGTGCGTTTTGCCGGTCTACTATCCCCAGTCAGGAGCAGCTGTCCTATAGGATCATCATCCACTGAGGAAAAAAACACACACACATTAGATCAATATTCATGGAACGATGTATAATTGCAAAAATAAACATAAATAATTAATTCTGATAACATTGTAACAACAATAATACGAATTAATTTGTAATTTCAACCAATGGTGTTACCTAGACATAGTAACATATATCATGATCTGTTTTCTACCCAAACCCCCTCATTATGGTCTGATCGAGCGTAAATGGTCTGAACATCATCATTTTGTAAATCATCAGTTGAATCATGCAACCCTGTATGCAACGATACAGTTTATCTCTATCATCTCATTATCATCATCGTCGTTGTTTTCATCCTCAAACAAAAACCGGTCTTCTCCCTGGAAGAACAACATGCCATCTACTAGCTTTTGGGTCTTCAACATAAAACACCTGGTCACAGTTTACCCAACACAAATGATCTTCCTTATTAGTTGTAACACGTGAAAGATCAACCAAAATAAGCTTTATCATTTTGGAGTCCATGTCGGTGTCCACCCAATTGCAGCGGAACAATAGAAACGAATCAATGTGATAGTTTAGTTCCCATATGTCCTCTATCACACCATAATACCAAACTACTACTGCTCATTGGTTTGAACCTGGTACCTAGACCATATTCAGTCACGATGCTTCAATTTTACCCCACTGTTCTGATGTATTGATTTAGCATCTTGGCGTGCAGTGTAGTATGTGCATCCATTAATGTCATACCCTTCATACGATACAACATCTGTTCCAGAACCAACAGCTAGGACATCTGATTTCTTCACTGACATCTTCGGGGTTCAATGAAGCTTGCTCAAAACATATTCTCTTAAACCATTGGACGAATACTCGATTTTGTTTTTTTAAGCCAGATAGGTTTTGGTAGGGTTTGTCGACTCAACTCAGCAATGTGAATATCGAAGTAGGGTTCAACAACCTCAGGTGTTGCAGTACAAAAACAATGTGCCTGATTAATAAGATCACGAGAGATACGAACAACCTTTTTGCCAATAACTCCTTTACCTCAAATCTACCATGGTGACGTGGTTTGGGAATACCAATTGACTCTGCATCGTTCAAATAACTTGTTACGAATTCTGTGACTTCCTCAGTCACTGTTGCTTCGATGATACTGCCTTCCGGTCTATATCTGTTTTCATTCTACCCTTCAGAATCCCCATATATCGTTCGAAAGGATACATGTAACGTAAGTAAACCGGACCACAATATTGATCTCTCGGACAATATGCACTACTAAATGCACCATTATGTCGAAGAAAGATGGTGGGAAATAAATCTCAAGCTGGCACATTGTCACAACAATTTCATGTGCAGATCATCGAGGGTGTCTGAGTCAATTGCCTTGCAGCAGACAGCGTTGAAGAAGAAACATAATCGAGTTAGAGCATTTCTGACATTTTCTGGTAATATCCCTCGTATTGCAACTGGAAGAAGATGCAACATTAACACATGATAATCATGAGATTTCATGCCTAACAGTTTCAAATCCTTCATAGAAACTAGGTTCTTCCAGTTTGAAGAGTACCCAGATGGTACCTCAATGTGTGCAAACACTTGCAAAAACTAATTTTTCACTTAGAGAGGGTATAACACGCAGGAGGTAGATATGTTCGCTTCTTCATCCTCTATGGGTGTAGTTCTTTCCGTATGCGCAACTCTTGCAATCTCTCCTCACCTTCAATCCGTTTCGTCTTGCCGGGTATGTTGAGCAAAGTACACACACTGCCTCACCGACGTTCTTCACAATGTGCATGATATCCAAACAATGTCGAACAGGCAGATGCCGCCAATACGGTAGATCCCAAAAAATGGAACGTTTTTTCCAAATGTTCTTCGGCGGCTTGGATGTGTTCCAAATACATTTTCAATGTCTTTTACCTTTGCATACACTTCCTCTGAATTCAAAGGCAGACGAGCCACACGAGTCTCGGGCTCATTGTTGAACAACTTTCGCTTTCTCGAACGGTAAGGATGGTCTATGGAAGAAACCGTCGATGACACATATAAACATTTTTGCCGACAGGTGCTTCAGACGATCTGAAACATGTGTCATCCTCACATACGGACACGCTTTGAATCCTTTCACCGAGTATCCTGACAAGTTCCCATAGGCAGGAAAGTCGTTAACAGTACAGAACAACATCGCCTTCAGTGTGAAATTTTCTTTCGCATGAGCATCATATACCACTGTCCCTTCATTCCACACAAGTTCAGATCGATCAGTGGTGCAAGATATACGTCAATGTTATGACCAGGTTGCTTTGGACCAGAAATTAGGAGTGATAACATAATGTTTTCGTTTCATGCACACATGACGGTAAATTGTAGATCACTAGTAGCAACGGCCAAGTGCTGTGCTGACTGCTCAACGTGCCATACGGGTTCATCCATCGGTACACAATCCAAGTCTCAGATTCCTATCCTCATCCCCAAAATGATGTTTGAATTTTGTGATATTTCTCCACTGAGGTCCGTCTGCAGGATGTCTTAATTTTTCATCGATTTTCTACCATCGCGTGCCATCGTAAGTTCTTCGCATCTTTGGGTTGGCAAACACCGTTGAATCTAGGAATTATCGGCAAGTACCACAATAATTTCACTGGACGATTTTTTTTCTGAAAGGAGGAATCCTCATCCTTGTCCTTGTACCGGGACAACAAACATTTAGGACACTTGTCTAGATGTTCGATTCACCCTATAAAGCACACAGTTATTGGGCAAGCATGAATTTTTATATTCAACTCCATTGGACACATCCATTCTTTGCCCTCGTAGGTGGATGTAGGAAGACCATTCTCATCAGGAAGCATATCATGTATCAGCTCTAGAAATGACGTGAAACATTGTCACCAACTCCATATTTCCCTTTAAGTTGAACAAATTAAGTACAGCAGTCAATTTTGTGATTTAACGCACGAAGGGTACAAAGGTGTCTTTGATGGTCCAACAATCTTTGATACTCTTCCGGTTTACGACAAAAGTATCCCAACATTTCTAAAATTTCAACATTTCATCATTTGCTTCTCATCATGGTGAGTGGTCTCGCTGTCACGAATCCTGAATCATTAACGGTACCGACTCATTGTGGTATGAAGGCGTGGCGGGTACTTGCGTATACGTGGATCATGAGCACTTGATGATGTGAGCACTAGCTGCAAACAGTTTCTCCATGAAAATTCCATCTTTGAATGTGGCATGAATCCAGGGAATTAAGATGAAATCTAATTTCATCAATGTCTTCATATTCCTTACGACCCCACAGTCAACACAAGGAACATGAATATTGTCCGCCTTTGTTATGTCCTTGTGTTGCACTGCCGCTTTTGAGAAACTCTTTCAGCTTTCATCAAAATAGTGATCCCCCGATCACGTACATCCAGTCACGCTCCATTCTATATGTGAACAACAAAACAATGTAAGATTGATTGTCTTTCAGTTTCGTCTGACATTTGTATATGGAGCAGTTTACTGGATGTACGGTTGCAACCAAACTCAGCACTATCTATGGTTAAACCTAACTAAGTAGCCTAAGTACTCTAACGTTCCAACGTAACTAAATAGCTTATCTAACAATTCTAACACATTAATTTAACTTCAACAAATCATTGCATATTAAAACAAAAAATAAAGTTTAATGACTTATGTTTAAGGTTGTACAGAGGGGAAGCTAGGAGACTGCTTTGGTGATGGGCTGGGAAAGTACTGGTACAAATCCAATAGCAGATTCAGAAGACCTGACAAAGAAAAGTAAAGATTGTTATACACAAATAACAAATAAAATTAATTAATAAGACTAATACGATTCTAGAAAAAATTCGGCATGACCTTTGCGTAATCGTGTTAATCCCATGCTTATCATTAAGCATTCACCAACATCTTATTCACCACGACAAATAAATTCCACAATTGGCAGCAACCATCCTTATTCCCAATCACTCAACCACGACAAATAAATTCAACAATTGGCAGCAACCATCCTTATTCACAATCACTCAATATTAACCACAACCACTTTTTCGCAATAATTAATTAAACAAACAAAGAGAAAAGATAGATGAAGATGTTACCTTTTCACTCTTAGTCCACAGCAGAATAAATAAGGAAGAAGAAGTAGAGACCACCCCAATTACTGCAGACAGCGGGGAAGCAAGGAAATAATATTAGGGGGGGCAAGAAATCCATTATTATAAGCATTATCATATTAAGAAAATAAAAAGAGAAAAAAGATAGATGAAGATGTTACCTTTCAGCTCATGCTGCACAACAGAAGCAATGAGGAAGAAAGAGACATAGAGACCACCCCAATTACTGCAGACAGCGGTGAAGCAAGGTAATAATATTAGGGGGGGCAAGAAATCCATTACTATAAGCATTATCATATTAAGCACGTATATACTGCAATGTAATGGGAGAACATAGATGTTATAAAGTTATAGATCTTACCACTTTATTAATGTGAAACTTGAAGTTAATTTTTTTAATAGTTTGAGAATTAAGAACAAAATGATTTGTAGTTATTCATTTTGATAACCCGTATTAAAACCCGTTACTCCCGTACTTCGTACTATTGATAACCCGTATTAAAACCCCGTACCGTTTTTTACAACCTTGGTTTATATGCCTTATTTGTATATTGATTTGCTATTTTTAGTTTTTAATATCTTTCATAGTTTCATAGTCATGTTTATAATTCTAGTTCTATATTTATATAATTAAATTTATCATCCGTATCATTAACCCCGTTTTATCCGTACTCGTACTTCCGTATCGAATACTTCAGATGACCCGTACTAAACTCCCGTACCGTTTTTTACAACTTTGGGTTGTATGCAGAGGGCACAAACAGCAAAAATATCAACTCGGCATTTTATCGAACACCTTATATGCACAACAATTTATACTTGTTCAATAATCTATCTATATTCAAATTATGCACACACAACTAAACTAACATTCAATAACTATATTACAACTAGTTATTCAATCAACAAGCCAATAATTAACATATTTCGAAGATCGAATTCGGAAATCGAATTACCTAGGGTTCCCGCAGCTTAATTTCTCGATCGACGCTGCGCGACCACCTGGCGGAACGACGGCCGACTGGAGACGGCGGCGAAGAACGGCGGTGGCGCGACGAGGAAGAAGACGGTGGCGGTGGTGGATCGCAGGCGTCAGCTACGGTGAAATCGCCGTCGACCGTCGCTCTCTGCTTCGTTCTCTCGAGTTTACAGAAGAGAGAATGAAGACGAGAGTGACGGAAAGCTCGATTTGGGGAAAAAAAAAGACCCTATCGCAGCGGTTCCTACTAAGAACCGCTGAGATAGGTCAGTAAAAAAGACCTATCTCAGCGGTTCTTAGGAGGAACCGCTGCGATAGAGTTTTTTTTTTAAAATGACCCTACCGCAGCGGTTGTAAGTAACAACCGCTGAGATAGGATTGCGGGATTTTTAAAAACGGCCTATCTCAGCGGTTGTTTTTACAACCGCTGCAGTAGGGGCGCTGCGATAGACCATTTCTGTACTAGTGTTATGGCCCTGGATAAATATATATATTGACCGATCCGGTCGAACCTGTGCACCAACGGCAGTGCCTTCCGCCATCCCCGAATGTGGCTGATGGATTTTCGTTGAGTGACTTCCTTTCGAAGTCTCTCGTAGTGATCACGATGCGCAACCAGAAAGTCAAAACAGTCTGGATTCCTCTCTTTATAAGTTAGCCGTTTAGGTGGTGGTACAATAACCAATACTTGAATTAAGACTATAATAGTTGACCATCAGTTAGGTTCAATAATACCTAAAGGTCAGTTAGTCTTGTTCCAGTTTAGATGTATAAACTTTCAGTCATAAGACGTTCGTATAAAATACTACGCAACAGTTTGAGCAATACAGTACACCATATTATACACATAAAATCACAGATATCGCTCTTAAACAATTAACACATAATGTCTGGACCTTAGGATAATCCTTAGGACATTCAGACCACACAATTAACATACTTTTCACCGTGATAACAGCTAGCTTGACATTTCACGCTTTAATAGTCTTCCCCGTACGCTGTTATATAAACATGCAATACTGGGTAAAATTAATATAACTATCCACTAATTATTACAATACCGTTACTGTAGCATTTATACTTGTTGTATAATAACTCTGTATGTTCTTTATTTCCCCCTGTTATTTAACAGTGGATGTAGACTGTTCATCGGTTCATTATTTTATGTGATCTCCACATGTGATAATGAATACCAATTTAAGATATATCTTTATTCATCAATTGTATATCCATATTTATTTCTCTTATTCCATATATCAATATAATTTGGTTATCTTTATTATAACCACAATTATTTCACAAACTATATATTACATTCCCTTGGTTATTTTATTACACCCACATTTATTTTATAAACTTTATATTGTGTCCTATAACTGTTCCCACTTATTCTTTATACCATACAATTCGGTTATTTCATTATAACCACCTTTATTTAATAAACCTTATATTATACTTCAAAATATACCACAATACATTATATTTTCCTTTCTTTATTAAATTACAAAACCAAACTCATAAATTCGGTAGCTACATAATGAGCACATTAACTTTTGTAAATCATCCAATGACCATATACTTCTAGTCTTTACTAATTTAAATATATCAACTTTTATAAAATACCAAACAATCCTTTAAATTTTTGGTTTCCATATATACTTCCCATAACTACATTTTAACCCCAAAACTTTTATGTAAGTTACATATCAACTTATAAACCATAGTTTTACTATTTAATCTCCTTAATTACCGTGACAACCCTTATACTTTTATAAATTGCCAAATAACCTTATACTTTTATAACCCATTAATTATCCACATTAACTTTCGGAAATTGCAAAACAAATATATTAGTTTTTTATAAATTACCAAGTGACCATATTTATTTTCGGTCTTCACATGTATTTCTCTTATATTCACAATTTAACCTCAAAACTTTATATAAGTTACATATTAACTTATAAACTATAGTTTTGATATTTAATTTTCTTAAATAACTGAAATGGCCCATATACTTTTATAAATTACATTTCTACCCCTTGTCCAATTCGGTTTTACATATTAATTTCTATAAATTACATATTCACCTCACAACTTTTATAAACTTAATATTTTATGTCATAAATCATTTTAATCCAAAGTTTTTGGTCAACACTTTGACCAAGACTTAATTTCATAATTAATACTTTAATAAACCCATAAAATCATAAGTAATTCTCGGCCATACACTATATTTTCCAATAATTACAAAATAGCCCCAAAACTTAATAAAATGTTATTTTAACACTTAAACACTTATTTAAATTTATCAAAATTCATAATATTAATTCCTACCTTATATTATAACATAAATATACCATATCACCCCTTTAATTCTGGTAATTATAATTAACACACCAAACCTTTTAAAATTTACATTTTAGCCACATAACTTTATAAACTAGCCTTTTAAATACTTGTAGCTATTTTTAATATTCCCAAAATTTATAATATAAGTTAATATACTTATATATTTCGAAAATCACCAATTAAAGCTTTTAACTCCCGGCTTTAATTTTATTTTACCATATAGTTTCCAAAACTTGATTTAAACCTTATAATAAATACATATAAATGTATATAAGCCATGTAGCACTTCTGAAAATTATGCTAATGACTTAGAATGATTATAAACTCAAAATAGAACAAATAGCCCTTAGATAATTCAGTTTAATTATAGGTGTACCATATTTAATTTTTGTGACACAAATTTATACCTTAAGGTAATAATCTTACCTTATATGTTATAAATTATTTTCCTTGATATTTTAACCCAATATTTTCGGCCTTAATTATTTAGAGGTTATACATAATTTTTATACCAAAGTTTGAAGCTTAAATCAAGCTTAAACTTAATAAACCTTAATTATATATACTTACTCCTTAAATCAAGACAATTCTTGTACTTGATTTCTCCTTGAATTCCAAGCTCTCCAAATACTATTTTGATGTAGAGATTTCGGCCTCCTTATACATATTTAGGAGATCTATTTGTTAGACTTCTAACCAAAAATTATAAATAAGATTTGGAGTAGTTTTTCAAGAGTTTACCTTAGGAATTTATCAAGGTATTTTTGATACACCTTGTGATGATTGTAGATCCAAGTTTCCTTCATAAAATAATGAAGAGAATATAGATTTAGAAGTTCCTTATTTTTGAAAATGATTTAGGTAATTACTTAAGATTTTTCAACATGAAAATATACCTTGACTTAATCTTGTTGTTCCTTGTGTTGTTGTTGAATCTAGGAACCTCCTTGGAGCATCTAAGCTTGGCGAAAATTATAAGAATCCCCAGGATGATTCTTGCTTCAAGACTTAGTAGATTTACTAGGAATTTACATAAAAATGGTGTTAGAACTTAGATCACCATTAATGGAGCTTTGAAGCTCTAAAGAATTACTTAGCAAATGAAGAGAGAAAAGAGAGGAGAAGAGATGCTTACCAAATCGGCCAAGGTGTTGGCAAGGAAGAAATGAGGTCTACGTGAGTTATTAGAAGAAATGAATGAAAGGAACTGAATTGGAAATTATTGTCATGTAGCATGGCATTATTCTATGCTTTGTTTTTCATTATTTGATTTCATAATTGGCTAGAAAAGTCTCTCATTTGAGATAGACTTACGGCTGATGATAAGAAGGCAATGGAGGCTTTGTTTGCCACTTGAAACTAGAAGACAATACAAGTTAGGTAGGTGTAATACTTTTACAATTTAAATGTTGATTTTGTTCCTTGTCTTCTCCTTGTTTGCTCACGTGAATATAGCTGTTTGGAGACTGATTTCTTTGTTGTTTTAGTTTATATTAGACATAGATTTATGCTAGTTAGGTACATGTTCCCTTGACTAATTTATGAAGCAATTATTCCACTCTTTTCTCCACATAAAATCGGTAATGGAGTTCTACAAAGGACTTTGATTTTTGTCATCTTATACTAGGAGACTAGCTTAATTAGATTTATGTTTTATAGACTAATTAATAAGGCAATCAGCATTGCTTTTCCTCACATGTAATCGGCACCATTAGGCCAGCACATGGGTTGTTTCATTGTTTGTATTTCATTATTGCTAAAGTAGATTCTAGCTTTTCTTATTCCATTTCATTACTTCTCTTATACTAATCCTTCTTGTTCTTTGCAGGTCATACGTAGGAGGGGCTCCATTTAGCTGATTTAAGTTGTTACATTATCATATAGAACATGCTAAGTGAGTCACATTACCATTAGGCAAATTTTTGAATTAAAACTAGTCAATATTGACATGTAATGGCGCACACAATAGGGCTCAAATGGGATTGATTTTTCATTTGATTTTTGTTACACTATATTGTACTAAGACCATACTAATATGTGTAATAGGTTCCAGCATTTAATTGGTACATTTATACCATGGTAAAAGATGAAAGTTTTAAGGTAAAAATGCTGATTTTAGGTACCTTTTTGACTCAAAAATCGCCCCCACTTGTACTATGAATTTAGTACTGGCATTAATTGATTTAGATGGTAAATTTATCCCCTTTTAAGATTATCAACTCGTGGCTCCTCAAAAACTTCAAGGCAATTGCGTAAAACGCATTTTTGTGACACCCAAAGGTGCATTTTTGTGCTTTAAGGATTTTCTGAAAAATAATTAGTCGCTATGAGTTCCAAATGTTTATTGACATTTTTTATAGTCAATAATAATATATTAAGGTGTTACATTGAGTTATATGGGGTTATATCAACTCAAAACACAACTCCCGGGCTAACCGGGCAAAAAGGAGCGTTAAGAAATTCGTCCGAGCACTTTGTTTATTTTTGAGGAAGTATCTCGTGCATTATCTTTATAATGATTAATAAAGATGTTAGGAACTCTAATAATTAATTTTATAGGAGTTCATGCCACCTCGGCACTCCTCCAGGGCATTCCCGAGGGTTTATGGGGCCCCCATAAGGCATCTCTTAGCACTTTGCATTTAACTGAGAATTTAGCTTGAGAACTTCATCTTATATATTTAATAAGGTGTTATGGTGCATTTGGAATGAAGTGTAAAGCTTTAATTCATCCTATAATGTATTTCCGGGGCTTTCGGGCCTTAAGGGCCTTTAAGGGAACTCCCGAGCATTTTGTATTTTCACTCAGTTTTGGATGAAGTCCTGCATTATGAAGATCATATAATGATCCTTGGTTAAATTCATGTGAAGTTTATAGCTTATATAACTTGTTTATCTTAAGGTCGGGCTTTAGTGTACGTTTTTGACCTTAAGGAGTTTAGGTGCGTTTTAACGCCTAAGTGTTTATATACCTTCTTACGGTTTAATAATCCCCTAATTAATACTTACTTATCATTATTTAATTATATAAAGGTTAGGGGTATTTCAGTCTACCCCCCTTAAAAGGACTTCGTCCCGAAGTCATAATTTATACTTGTTCATCCTATGGAATCAAGTTCCTCTTATCTATCCCTTGTATACCTATCATTACAGGGTGTCGATACTATATTGACACCTCTACATTCCATCAGTAATCTGAGTGTATATAACACATAACCTTACTCTTGATTATCTCTGTAATTATAGCATAAGTATTGATAAATACTGTAAAACAAATACGTGTTCCAACTTCCTAGCTATCCCACTCGGTCATCACTGCACTAGTGCAATACCAAATCCTCAGTCCTACAGAGTGCAGAGGCGTAAACCCTTGGCAGTGAATCTCTTGTGTGATTATAGGAATAAATATACTGTAAAGTAATTAAGTGCTTCCATAACCATCCAGGTGTTACATAGAACACAACCATAACTTATTCAAGTGTCACATAGGACACAACAATAACCATACAAGTGTCTCATAGGACATATCGTCAATAATCAACCATTGTCACATAGGACATATCATTAATAATCAACCATCCAACCAATTACACACATGCGTAACAATCAAACACAAACAACCAATTACAAAACCAGTATAGACTGCAGATATGCAAGTCGCATGTGGTGCTTTACCCCCCTTAAAAAGGGTTACACCCACGTACCCCCACAAGTATACACAAAACAAAGAGAAAAGTGTTGGATACTTGTCTCGCATGGAGTCTTCTAACTCCCATGTCGCCTCCTCAATGTCGTGGTTTGACCACAGAACCTTGACTATTTTAATGGTTTTGTTCCTGGTTTCCCTAGTCTTGGAGTCTAAGATGCGAACTGGGGTTTCCTCATATCTAAGTGTAGGATCTGGCTCGAGTGTTTCGGGCTCTAAAATATGTGATGGATGAGGCACAAACTGCTTTAGCTGTGAAATATGGGACACATTGTGCACTCTCCCAAGCTCAACAGGTAAATCTAACCTATAATCTATTGGGCCCACTAGCTCCGTAATAAGGTACGGTCCTACCTACTTCGGGCTAAGCTTGCCCTTCTGCCAAGATCTAAAAATTCCTTTCATAGGTGAAACTCTAAGGAAGACTCGATCGCCTACTGTGAACTTGAGGTTTCTCCTACGGACATCAGTATATGACTTATGTCTGTTTGCGGGGTATATCCCCCAAGAATCTATGCCTTCTCTGGTATGTTCCATAGTGCATTAGTATGCTTTTATTTTTGAATCACATATGTATGGGTGAAGGTAATCTACCATCCCGTATGTTCCATTAATCGCCTCTTGTAATTGTAATTGTTGGCGTTCAGGTCTTGTATTAATACTGAGGCTTACTTAAAGTCTCTCTCTTTGACCTTTAGGTCATCATCTTGTGGTTCTGGTATTTGAGTTTATTGTCACCATAGTCGATTTTCATTTTCATTGTAAGGTATGAGCTACAATTGAGTCGTGCCTTTTATGTATATTATAGAAATGTTTCTTAATATTATTGATTCACCATTTGTCGGTAGTATATACACAATTACTATCATCTGTTCATCAGGTATACCACAGTAGGGTTCCTTCTAAGGTTTCTAACACGGTACAATTTTCTCTCAATTGAACATGTTCTTGCGGTTGTGAAACAACTCATGTGAGTATTAGTATAATGTTTCTACTCTTTATATTCTACCATGTTTATAGGTAGATTCCATTTAATGTATATATTGGTTTGAATTCATAAGGAAAGACATGGAAGTCGATCTTTCCTTCTAGATGGCAAATCGGGCCATAACTTAGAAGGTAGCTTGAGAATACCCTTATTATAAGTAATTGTCTCTTGATCTTTAATTTATTAGCATGGTTCAAGGAATAATAATAGTTAGTATTTCCCTCACAATTGATTATTTTTCCGACATAAGCGGAGTTGTTTTAGCTATTTGATCTTCTTAGGGTAACCTGGACAACTTAACTCTTAATTTACACCTTCTACGTCTCATATATTTATTAGTCAAATTTTATATTAGATTTAAGAATAAATACTTACGTATCACAGAAATATTTGTGACCACTTGTAAGGAGTCTCAGGAATCATTCAACTCTGACGGGGTCAGTGTCAATGTTGAACTATCCTTCCACTCCATTTTGTGTTTGGTTTTCCCTTTGATCTGACCAGGATCAAGTTCGACCTCCCACGTCAAATATCAAACAATCACATAATTGTCATTTTCTAAATTTTATCTTATCAAACTTTGTGACGTGGTGATTACTACATGTACATTTTCCCTTAATTGTTATACAACTTATTCCAATAACTGTTATAACCTATACTCAATCTAGTGTATAACCTTAATCCCCGGAACCATATTCCTTTGATCAATTCATCAAGCGGGGAAGCCAGTTTTTCCTCTTGGCATAAAAGTAAATTCTTATTGAAACATCTAGGCCCATACTGTTTAATAATTATATTCATCAATCATCCTAACTCTTAAATCCATTATACAAGTAATAAGTTCAGTTAAGGACTTGTACACCTTTGAACACCCCCTTCTCTTAAAAAGGTTTATCTAATATTTCACTTATCAAGGCTTGATTATTGCCTATACTTTGATTATCATTACTTGGAACAAGGACAGTCATAGTTAGACTTCCAAGGAAAAGTTTTTATAACTCGATCCACAATTACAGTTCCTTAAAGTATTATCTCCTCCACCTTAAAGCTTGGATTTTTCTTATTCCATCTAAACTCCATAAATCAGGTGAACCATATGTTCAGCCAAGGTTATGTATCTCTTAATATTAGTACCATCTCAACTAAGGGTTTCCAGTTTGGTATTGGGACAATCAAAGTTTATTGTTTGTTTCTATCTCTTAGAAACGTGGTTAATCCACAAGCTCAATGGCTTCCAAAATTAGAACGGTTAGGTGTAATAAATAGGGGATCTAAAATTCATAGAGGTTGCATATAACTTAGGATAGTTTATGTATAGAATACTTGTTACAAGCCAAGGGGTATGTCTTCCTACTTTTAAGTTTAACCTTCACTCACTTTTAGTGTATATATTATTTCAAACTCTTACTATAACCTATACTACCTTCATTGTAAGTGTCAATGAGAGGTATTCGTTACCATGTTTATATTAAAATTTATATTACATAGGGGGTTAACTTTATTTGATTACTTGCGCTCTTTATTCGCATTTATAAATTGAGCTGTCATAAGAGACATATGCTCGTATAGATTCATAGGGTAGGTATATTTAATGGTACTTAACCCTCTGAAATGTATTAATACCCTCAATGTTTTAGGTTTACTCCCTCCAAATTATATGTATATATAGCATTTGGTATTGCTAATTAGGTAGTTCTCCCCACTTTAGAAAATATATATTCAAAGTTTGTTCTTTCCCCTTCATTATTTAGGAGTCCAGCATTGCCACTATAATAATACTAGCTGAGACCCTTGGTATTTGCTCAGGTATTTTAAAACCCGTGCTTTTCCATCATGCATGTATAGTTATACATTTTGAGATTCAGTTTCTCTATTACCATATTTCAAGGTTTCGCACTATCTTATCGTGAAGCTAATAAGGAATTGTAAGATTTCCTAGTCCCGCACTGAGCGGTAAGCTCGGTGCCTGGGTATCCCATAAAATTTCAGTGTTTATTCTTTATGTGTGTGTCTCTAACAAGCCCTTTTTACATTTTATGTAGTCTTAAGTATTTCATATTAATTAATGTATTCCTTTCCATGACATCTGCTCATCGTTTAGGCAGGTCATAATTTATAGTTATTGTGAGTTTGGGCAGTTGATAATGCCCTTTGGCGGATCAACAAAAATCAACTTATTATTCCTCACTGTACTATCTCACACCCTTTTATTCCAAGGCTATTCTCGGTTTGTATCCTGTTTAATACTCTTTATCCCATGGTACACTAATCTGGGTTCTCCACCAAAAATCAACGCGTCTCCTGACTTTAAAACAATTTGTTTGCCTTATTCATCCCCTTCTGATCACCTTATATAAACTCAGCATCATCTCCTATGAAGAATGATACAACTGGTATTCCAATCCTTACTCATACATATCATATATAATTTAAGTTTTGATCCACTCCCATATCCTGAAATATAAAATCCTCCAAGGTCTATTCCCAAGTTCTACATTCATTTACAATAGTTATTTGTTCATTTATAGTTAAGTATTTCTTGAGTAGGATCATATCGGGTCAAGGTACTTGGCATTATGCCTCTGGATATTCCAGACCTTCGCTCATAGGCTCAGGTGACCTCGGTCTCACAGGTAAGGAAACAAATGTCGAAGTATCCTATTAGGTGAGAGGTTACCTAAATTAGGTCTCTCTAAATTTTGATACTTACTAATCACATATAAGTCTCATCGACTAATAACTATAAACACACATTTATGCATCATGCATTTAGTTTAGGTTCTAGGCTTACCGGTTTCGCGCTGAGCGCTAGCCTCAGTGCCTGAAGTTCCCACTGTGTACTAGGTGTTTCTTCCTAGGATTATCTCCTTCCCCTTTTGACTCCCGGATGAGGATGGCTGTCCTCCCGGTCCTCTGGTATAAGTATTAGTCTACGGCGCTTGACCTCCTCCGGGTCCGCCCGTTTAAATAGCTGGTGTTCTCTGTGAACTTCTAGCTCCATTGTAAACTCGGCTTCCTGGATTGGAAAAGCATTCGTACTCCCTGTGACCTTCTTTCTTGCAATATCGACACTCCACCTTCCTGCCTGCGCAGTCTACGCCTGGGTGATCCTTTCCACAATGCTTACAATAGTAGTGGCGCCGGGTTGGCTTATTGCTCCTTGGTGGTGCTGATTTCCGTGGCTGTGCATCAATGGCTGGGCCGGTCAGACGAGGAATCTGCTCCTTTGTCTTCTGATCATGGAAAACCTTCCGCCCCTTCTTCTCATCACAGAATTTCTTCCCCTTCGTGTGGGAACCGTCGGAGGTTGCTCCACCATCATCTCCTTCAGTACTCTTTCTCTTCTTTCTTCCTACGCCTCTTCCCCTAAACTTTTGAATCTCCACTGTGTCGGAGTAGTCGACTCCTGGTGTGTAGTCCAATAAACTGGTGAACCGCGTGTAGTACTGGTCAACTGTTTGACTCCCTTGGATTAAGGTCTCGATCTCTTGCCTTTTTCTCTGCTTTATGTGTTCGGGGTAGAACTTCTCCCGCAACACTTCCACAAACGCTGTCCATCCAAAGTCCGGTGTAGCTCTACGGTGGCCCTCCACAGACCGCCACCAAATGTCAGCTGCGTCCTTAAGGTTGTACGCGGCGATGTCGACTCTCTGGTCTTCGGGGACTCTGACAGCCTTGAACGCCTTCTGGTGCTCTCCAATGAACTGCTCCAATGCAGCGGGGTCTGGTTCCCCTGAGTAAGTCGGTACTCTCGTGTCTGCAACGCTCTTCAACCAGTTGGTTTCCCTGGGCTGCAGCGGGTGGGGTATGGCTCCCGAAAGTTGAGCTCCTAGTTGCTGCGCGAAGGCCGCCATGACTGCTGCTAGGCCTGGTACTTCTGGTACTTCTGGAACATCCGCCGGTGTCTCGCCACTACGCTCACTGCTGCCTCCATGTGGTCCTTCTCTTGTCGACATCTATAGTATATCATTATTACTACTCAGTTGCTACACCGTTTTACAATCACAAACATGTAAGAAAGTTAATCACTAGCAATAAGGATCTTCTTAGATTTTCTAGGTCACGAATCCTCACAGACGTTTCCCGTATCCCAATATTCCTATGCTCATTGTCCTAGACTCAGTATCTTATCATCAGAGCGGTACTCCGCTCTGATAACACTTTTTGTAACACCCTAAATCCTAAACCTGTAATGACGTCGCAAGTCGTAGCATAATAAATAATAACTCGCAGCGGAAAATAATACTAACTACCCTGGTGTTACACGCCGTTACTCACCCTTGTAAGTAACAAGGCATCCATCCAACAACCTTAACTTTACGCGCTGTGATGAACAGATACTGAGCACTTCTAATTATTGCATACCAAATCCAACTAAATGAGGAACTAACTGAATACAACAATCTCTTTATTACAATACAAAATAAACCAAAGGTGTTTGCTGCAAACACATCAGCTACCCCCGTGTCCCGCACTCTGGCTTGAGTCTTCTTCAATAACCTGGAATGTTTGGCCCATTGAAGGGCTCAGCAATCGAAATGCTGGTATGCTAAATGTGATCCTAAGTCATCTAGATTCCTTAGGTCGTTTTAGCCATCTTGATATTAGATTCATTACAAGATATTCCGGTTTACAACATTAACGGTAATAACTGTAAACATTAAACAACCACACAACAATTCACCTTTATACATCACTGTACAATAGTACGCAACACTAATAACCACACCTCGACAATCAATAACAATAACCAATAATCACACATTAATAATCCAAACAAGATACGCGTATTAAACTGTACTTGTTAGTTGGCCACCTGGCCCTTATCCTTTTAAACCAATTCATTTAACCTTTTCCAATTAAATTCCACCTCAGGCGTCATGATAAGACAAACCTTAATAACTTATTAATGGACGTTAGTCCCCTGGGTTCCAATGGAACCGTTACCAGCTGACCTTATGGCCCTGGATAAATATATATATTGACCGATCCGGTCAAACCTGTGCACCAACGGCAGTGCCTTCCGCCATCCCCGAATGTGGCTGATGGATTTCCTATGAGTGACTTCCCTTCGAAGTCTCTCGTAGTGATCACGATGCGCAACCAGAAAGTCGAAACAGTCTGGATTCCTCTCTTTATAAGTTAGCCCTTTAGTCGGTGGTACAATAACCAATACTTGAATTAAGACTATAATAGTTGACCATCAGTTAGGTTCAATAGTACCTAAAGGTCAGTTAGTCTTGTTCCAGTTTAGATGTATAATTAAACTTTCAGTCATAAGACGTTCACGTATAAAATACTACGCAACAGTTTGAGCAATACAGTACACCATATCATACACATAAAATCACAGATATCGCTCTTAAACAATTAACACATAATGTCTGGACCTTAGGATAATCCTTAGGACATTCAGACCACACAATTAACATACCGTTCACCGTGATAACAGCTAGCTTGACAGTTCACGCTTTAACAGTCCTTCCCCGTACGCTGTTATATAAACATGCAATACTAGGTAAAATTAATATAACTATCCACTAATTATCACAGTACCGTTACTGTAGCATTTATACTCGTTGTATAATAACTCTGTATGTTCTTTATTTCCCCCTGTTATTTAACAGTGGATCTAGACTGTTCATCGGTTCATTATTTTATGTGATCTCCACATGTGATAATGAATTCCAATTTAAGATATGTCTTTATCTTATCAATTGTATATCCATATTTATTTCTCTTATTCCATATATCAATATAATTTAGTTATCTTTATTATAACCACAATTATTTCACAAACTATATATTACATTCCTTTGGTTATTTTATTACACCCACATTTATTTTATAAACTTTATATTGTATCCTATAACTTTTCCCACTTATTCTTTATACTATACAATTCGGTTATTTTCATTATAACCACCTTTATTTAATAAACCTTATATTATACTTCAAAATATACCATAATACATTATATTAATTCCTTTCTTTATTAAATTACAAAACCAAACTCATAAATTCGGTAGCTACATAATGAGCACATTAACTTTTGTAAATCATCCAATGACCATATACTTCTAGTCTTTACTAATTTAAATATATCAACTTTTATAAAATACAAAACAATCCTTTAAATTTTCGGTTTCCATATATACTTCCCATAACTACATTTTAACCCCAAAACTTTTATGTAAGTTACATATCAACTTACAAACCATAGTTTTACTATTTAATCTCCTTAATTACCGTAACAACCCTTATACTTTTATAAATTGCCAAATAACCTTATAACTTTTATAATCCATTAATTATCCACATTAACTTTCGGAAATTGCAAAAAAAAATATATTAGTTTTTTATAAATTACCAAGTGACCATATTTATTTTCGGTCTTCACATGTATTTCTCTTATATTCACAATTTAACCTCAAAACTTTATATAAGTTACATATTAACTTATAAACTATAGTTTTGATATTTAATTTTCTTAAATAACCGAAATGGCCAATATACTTTTATAAATTACATTTCTACCCCTTGTCCAATTCGGTTTTACATATTAATTTCTATAAATTACATATTCACCTCACAACTTTTATAAACTTAATATTTTATGTCATAAATCATTTTAATCCAAAGTTTTTGGTCAACACTTTGACCAAGACTTAATTTCATAATTAATACTTTAATAAACCCATAAAATCATAAGTAATTCTCGGCCACACACTATATTTCCAATAATTACAAAATAGCCCCAAAACTTAATAAAATATTATTTTAACACTTAAACACTTATTTAAGTTTATCAAAATTCATAAAATTAATTCCCACCTTATATTATAACATAAATATACCAAATCACACCTTTAATTCTCGGTAATTATAATTAACACACCAAACCTTTTAAAATTTACATTTTAGCCACATAACTTTATAAACTAGCCTTTTAAATACTTGTAGCTATTTTTAATATTCCCAAAATTTATAATATAAGTTAATATACTTATATATTTCGAAAATCACCAATTAAAGCTTTTAACTCTCGGCTTTAATTTTATTTTACCATATAGTTTCCAAAACTTGATTTAAACCTTATAATAAATACATATAAATGTATATAAGCCATGTAGCACTTCTGAAAATTATGCTAATGACTTAGAATGATTATAAACTCAAAATAGAACAAATAACCCTTAGATAATTCGGTTTAATTATAGGTGTACCATATTTAATTTTTGTGACACAATTTTATACCTTAAGGTAATAATCTTACCTTATATGTTATAAATTATTTTCCTTGATATTTTAACCCAATATTTTCGGCCTTAATTATTTAGAGGTTATACATAATTTTTATACCAAAGTTTGAAGCTTAAATCAAGCTTAAACTTAATAAACCTTAATTATATATACTTACTCCTTAAATCAAGACAATTCTTGTACTTGATTTCTCCTTGAATTCCAAGCTCTCCAAATGCTATTTTGATGTAGAGATTTCGGCCTCCTTATACATATTTAGGAGATCTATTTGTTAGACTTCTAACCAAAAATTATAAATAAGATTTGGAGTAGTTTTACAAGAGTTTACCTTAGGAATTTATCAAGGTATTTTTGATACACCTTGTGATGATTGTAGATCCAAGTTTCCTTCATAAAATAATGAAGAGAATATAGATTTAGAAGTTCCTTATTTTTGAAAATGATTTAGGTAATTACTTAAGATTTTTCAACATGAAAATATACCTTGACTTAATCTTGTTGTTCCTTGTGTTGTTGTTGAATCTAGGAACCTCCTTGGAGCATCTAAGCTTGGCGAAAATTATAAGAATCCCCAAGATGATTCTTGCTTCAAGACTTAGTAGATTTACTAGGAATTTACATAAAAATGGTGTTAGAACTTAGATCACCATTAATGGAGCTTTGAAGCTCTAAAGAATTACTTAGCAAATGAAGAGAGAAAAGAGAGGAGAAGAGATGCTTACCAAATCGGCCAAGGTGTTGGCAAGGAAGAAATGAGGTCTACGTGAGTTATTAGAAGAAATGAATGAAAGGAACTGAATTGGAAATTATTGTCATGTAGCATGGCATTATTCTATGCTTTGTTTTTCATTATTTGATTTCATAATTGGCTAGAAAAGTCTCTCATTTGAGATAGACTTACGGCTGATGATAAGAAGGCAATGGAGGCTTTGTTTGCCACTTGAAACTAGAAGACAATACAAGTTAGGTAGGTGTAATACTTTTACAATTTAAATGTTGATTTTGTTCCTTGTCTTCTCCTTGTTTGCTCACGTGAATATAGCTGTTTGGAGACTGATTTCTTTGTTGTTTTAGTTTATATTAGACATAGATTTATGCTAGTTAGGTACATGTTCCCTTGACTAATTTATGAAGCAATTATTCCACTCTTTTCTCCACATAAAATCGGTAATGGAGTTCTACAAAGGACTTTGATTTTTGTCATCTTATACTAGGAGACTAGCTTAATTAGATTTATGTTTTATAGACTAATTAATAAGGCAATCAGCATTGCTTTTCCTCACATGTAATCGGAACCATTAGGCCAGCACATGGGTTGTTTCATTGTTTGTATTTCATTATTGCTAAAGTAGATTCTAGCTTTTCTTATTCCATTTCATTACTTCTCTTATACTAATCCTTCTTGTTCTTTGCTGGTCATACGTAGGAGGGGCTCCATTTAGCTGATTTAAGTTGTTACACTATATTGTACTAAGACCATACTAATATGTGTAATAGGTTCCAACATTTAATTGGTACATTTATACCATGGTAAAAGATGAAAGTTTTAAGGTAAAAATGTTGATTTTAGGTACCTTTTTGACTCAAAAATCGCCCCCACTTGTACTATGAATTTAGTACTGGAATTAATTGATTTATATGGCAATTTATCCCCTTTTAATATTATCAACTCGTGGCTCCTCAAAAACTTCAAGGCAATTGCGTAAAACACATTTTTGTGACACCCGAAGGTGCATTTTTCTGCTTTAAGGATTTTCTGAAAAATAATTAGTCGCTATGAGTTCCAAGTGTTTATTGACATTATTTATAGTCAATAATAATATGTTAAGGTTTTACATTGAGTTATATGGGGTTATATCAACTCAAAACACAACTCCCGGGCTAACCGGGCAAAAAGGAGCGTTAAGAAATTCGTCCGAGCACTTTGTTTATTTTTGAGGAAGTAGCTCGTGCATTATCTTTAGAATGATTAATAATGATGTTAGGAACTCTAAGAATTAATTTTATAGGAGTTCGTGCCACCTCGGCACTCCTCTTGGGCATTCCCGAGGGTTTATGGGGCCCCCATAAGGCATCTCTTAGCACTTTGCGTTTAACTGAGAATTTAGCTTGAGAAATTCATCTTATATATTTAATAAGGTGTTATGGTGCATTTGTAATGAGGTGTAAAGCTTTACTTCATCCTATAATGTATTTCCGGGGCTTTCGGGCCTTAAGGGCCTTTAAGGGAACTCCCGAGCATTTTGTATTTTCACTCAGTTTTGGATGAAGTCCTGCATTCTGAAGATCATATAATGATCCTTGGTTAACTTCATATGAAGTTTATAGCTTATATAACTTGTTTATCTTAAGGTCGGGCTTTAGTGTACGTTTTTGACCTTAAGGAGTTTAAGTGCGTTTTTAATGCCTAAGTGTTTATATACCTTCTTTGGGTTTAATAATCCCCTAATTAATACTTACTTATCATTATTTAATTATATAAAGGTTAGGGGTATTTCAAGTTCTAACCATCTTGACAACCTCCCCGAGGTGTCCATAACATTCAACATTCCACATTCCATCTCTATGATTCAATCAGTATCTAGGCGATACTATGTTCGGTATCTAAATGATACAACATGCACTTAATTCATAAGAGAGTATACACACACACACACACACACATATATATATATATATATATTATCCAACAAATTTCTACATACGTACACAACTGAGTATCTCATAGGATACTTACATACAAACATACAAGCATAATGACGTACACAGGTGCGCAATGTGCATACAAACAACCAACAAAATAGCGTATGCCCTGCATACCAAAACACGAAAACTAGTGCACATGAGTGCACAGCCAAGAGGCTCTACCCCCCTTAAAAAGGGTTACGCCCCCGTACCCCACAAGTATACAACAACCGCTAAACAAAAAGGGCTGGATACTTGGGTCTCTTGGCATTCTCATATTGAGAGATGGGTCGATCTTAGGTATTTGATTCTTAAAGGAGATTATGAGAAAGGTAAGACACGTACATTTCTAGCCGAAGACATGGAGTACTTGGTGCGCTGTCTCAACCACGTTCTATTGGGCCCACTCGCTCCGTATTGAGGTGCAGACCCACGGATATGGGGCTAATACGCCCTTCGTTTCTATTGTTATCTTAGATGATTTATTGGCAACAATTTATTACTGACATCGTTCCACTATCACGGAGTCGTTCACGGTGTTTGTTAACTTGGAAACGAAGGTGTCTCAGTCGGTGCGGTACGTTAGTTGTATCTGCACACGACTGGATTGAAATCATGTATTATTGTTGTAGATCAATAGCGCGGAATATAGTTGAGATGTTAATATCTTCACTCGTTGATATGCTGTTGAGATGAAGTATGATATTAGTTGTTACTTGTATTAAGTGCCGTTTTGCAATAGTCTTAATAATTTCTTTAAGACATATCGTTAATAATGCACGAGGGTAATCCTTGTAATCCCCTGTCTCCTGGTTATTTATTCCGGAGTAAGGTATTTAATTGTAATATTTGTTATGTAATCCTCATAGATATGTATTGTGCTTACCGTGTGCCGGTTTTACAACCTTCATTGTATGGTTCATCCCGTTTATTAGGAGAAACCCATTATTATAATTACATTGTGTCCTGCACTGTTTAACCTCTCGTGGGGGTATCTTCCTCTAGTATATTTGTATCTTGTACTCTCACATTGTTCACAAGGAATATAATTGTATGTTTATGAGTTCCTGTGTGAGTTATAGTTTGAACTTAGTATTTATTTAGGAACGTGTCCTTTAATGGTCTAGGCTATCATATAGCCCGCCATCCATTTACTTTCCATAATTGTTTATTATGCGAGTTTTACTCGTCTGTGTTTGGGAATATATTGCTTCTAACAATTGCTTATAATGGTCGCTTCCGCGCGCACCATATTTCAGTTGATTCAACGGTTGTATATTTATTGTGGTGTTTTCTTTAAGGTTTGGGGCATCCGCTAGTGTACTAGCTTCATCCCATAATTTCCGCATCTTGGTATAAAATTCTGAAATTGAGTCGCCATTCTCTTCGAGTTTCCCCAATTCCTTCTTTAGTGATTAGATTTGCACTATGTTAACTTGCTCAAATCTTGAGCACAAGTTATCCCACGCATCAGCCGCAGATGTGTAATATACGATGCTTTCTCCTATTCTTGTCCAGGCACTGAGTCAACCAAGCTATTAACATATTGCATGCTCCCAGGCTAGGTATTTGGAATCGTCCTTGTTCGGTGCGGTGATAGTTCGATCCAAAAAACCAAACTTGTTCTTGGCTTTGAGCGCAACCATCATTTTCTTTTTCCAAACAGAAAACCCTTCCCCTTCTGAGGACATGTAACCAAGAACCATCCCAGGCTGGTCGCTGGGATGAAGGTAAAACGGATCATTGTAGTCGACTCCGTCGGCATTCTTCACATCCGCCATGCTTTCCTTTGGATCAAACAACTTTGTCATGTAGATGCCTTATCGAGCTTGGTTTGAAGGAAGAATGGGAAAAGATTGAGTGATCGATTAACGTGCTCTGATACCATTTCGAAGAAACAGAAAGGAATTGATCATTGATATGCAACTGTAGTTTTGACAGAGAGTTTCTATTACTGAGAGGTTTATCTCAGAGAGTTTCTATCTATCTGTTACAGAGAGCGGACTCTATAAGTATATATGTATGTAACTATTGTCTGCTATGTGTTTATTACAGAGACAATATATTTACACACTACAAAATGTTACAGAATACTAACAATATTGACTAACTCCAATACTGATGGGGAGACAAGCTCGAGGGTATAAGACGGTTAGAATGGTGGACGAGGATGCAACTTTACACAAGCCAACACGATCAAGGATCTAGGTGGATTCTTGAAGGTTGCTTGGACGGCTGAGGGATGCCTTGTTCATGTTCTTTTGGCTTTTGGGTTTGATTTGTGTCGTGGTTATGCTGGATCTTTTGGAACCTAGGGGTTAAGCTAGACTTAGCTATGACACTTTAATTTGATCATGATATTTGGGACAAGTTTTAAGTGTTTATATATATTTTAGGTTAGGATACTCGTTTAATCAAAGCTTATGGATGATCACATCCTGGTAATCCTACTTTCGTAACATCCTAATAGGATCCGATTACATATGGTTGTTGCTGCGTGATCATGCATGCTTTGATCTTCGTTTGGACGGCGTATGCTTGCATCGTTGGTTATGAATGCTTTGAAATTCAGGTTATGACTGTATTGATCAAGAATGAATGAAATGGATGGATGGTGTTTCATTTTTTTTTTCAAATCAATTCTCTTACTATACCATTTCTCGTGTTTATTTCCTTTCTTCCGACCATATTACTATGACTTGAACATTTTTGTAGCATATTTAATGACATATTTACATCATAAAGAGATGGTCCCAACATGGGTTCTGCCTCAATCCCATGTGAATCATGTGTTCTCCTTTAACAATATATTGTCACATATAAAACAGCCAAAACAAAAACAACTACAATTATACCGAGGCATTTTCTTTTGCTCTCTATTTTCAGATTTGACTTATTAATTCCTGATATTATTTTTCTGGATGAAAATCGCTCATTCATTGATCTAAGCATACAAAATTGCATGCGTTTGATAGAGATCCAGTATTAAGATATGGCTCTAAGGGAAGTTTTTTTCCTAGTGGATCTGTATGCATGAATCCTCCAGCCTAACTTGAGATGGAGTTTTGGTGTTCTATAGATATCTTAAATAATTATTCTTCACAAGTTTTAAACGGAGATGGTGTTTTCTTAACGTAAAGAAGTCGTTAATTGACTGCATGCAAAATAGTAGACATAAAAAAGAAGAAGATTACACATAGCGTTCAGAAGAAAGTGCATGGGCTAGTTGGGTTGGTGGAAGGTAGAGTAGAGGAGCAAAATGTTTTGAGTTTGAAGTCTCTAAATCCACCTCTTCTCGGATAATTCTTGACCGAGTTTATCACCTTATGTGGCTTGCCTGGTTGATGTGCTTTGTAGGCTATTGTACTACCAGTAAATTTATTCAAGGGATATTTTAAGAATAGTGGCCGCGAATGAATTCCCACATATAAAAAAGAAAAAAGAAAAAAAGGAAAATAGATTCAGAGGTGAGAGATGTCGAAGTGATGGCTTTTCATAAGTTTATATCTCTTCGTCTTGAAATGACTGTCTTGTTTTGTTTAGGACATGTTTTTCCACTTTAATATTAAATATATTAAAAAAATAATTTCATAAATTTAAATTTTATAATATATTGAAATACCCCAAACCTAAGTATGGTAAGTAAACATAAATTCATGATGTAATAAGGCTAAAAATGCCTTAGAAACATTGGTAAACAATTAAAACCATAGAAACATAAGGAAACACCATAAAGGCAATTTAAGCGAAAACATGCTTTAAGATTGGAGTAACTTTGATTAACACCCAAGTATCATTCTAAGACCTTATTAACATGATAATGGAAATTTTAAATCAATTAACAAAGAAATTCAAGCTCAAAATAAGTTAAAACACAAATTATGCTTTAGGACTCTTGAAGCACATTTTTGAAAAATTGTCATAGAAATGAGTTTTGAGTGGCTAAATGCCCATGATTACACCTTAATCAACTTGTGTACTACTAGTTCACATTAGCAATCCTAAATCAATGGGAAACCAAAATTTCACAAATTTGTGCACTAATTATGAATAGTGCCCAAATAGTACCTAGTTTAGACTTTAGTCAACTTTACTATTTTTGGTCAAAAAAGACCATAAATATCCTAACTAAACAAGGGGGCTGGTTTTTGAAGGTGGAGAGTCACCACATGAGCCAGCCAATTAAGGAAAGAAGAAGGAAACCAAAGTAGAATATTATTTTGCTTTTTAAGGAAATATCTCACATTTACCTCTTCTCTCTCTCTCTCTTCTTCATTCTCCCCTTCCCCACTGTATTGTTCTTCTTCCTTCTGCTCCAAACCGTGAGTTCCAGCCTCCACACTTCTCCATCTTCCCTTGCTCACCAAATGCACAATATTGCTCCAAATAAAAAAAAAACAAACCTTAGATTATTGTTAGTTAGAGAAGGCCTTCCTTTCTATCTTTTCAAATCCTTCAAAGCTCAAGTTTGATTCCATGGAGAAACTCCATTGAAGGGGGAAAATTCAAGGTAAGAACAAGCTTGAAAAATCATCTTTTCCATCCATTTTTGTCATTACCGAAAATTGCCTTCTCATGGAGTCTTGTTTCACTCCTTGAACTAGCTTGTTTTAATCTCCAAGGACTATTGGAGGTCCTCCTTGATTCATTACCAAAGTCTATCTTGAGACTCCAAGATATACATCCATTTCTAATGCTTTAAAACACATTTTAACCTAAGATTGAATTCAATGAGTTTAGGCATGTTGCTTAATACTCATTAGATTACTTGGATGTGTAGAACATTGGCAAGAGAATTAAAGCCCTTGGCCGATTTTCTATCAAGAAAACCAAAGGAGGAAATTGAGAGAAAAGCTTGACAACAAGGTAAATGTCTTACCTTATGGTGATTTAATGCATTAAGGGATGGGATTGAGATAAATACTAAATGTAGCTTGGAGCTTACATTAGGTAATGGGTTATATAACCTAGGAAAAAGAATTTAAACAAGCTTGTGAACTTGTTACTAAGGAGCCAATGAAATGAGTTAGTAAGATAAGCTTAAGATGGATTTTAAGAGCATTATAACTACTATGAGATTGATGGGTGTAATTGCAGGTTGAAGGCTATTATATGTGCGAAATTCAGTGTTTAAATTCATGTCATTTAAGCACCTAAGAGCCGTGTCATTTAAGAACCTTAGTGCTATACAATTTAAGGTTTATGCATTGTAATATGAATTAATGTATATGAGTGTAATTGGTGTTTTGAGAAACATCCGTTGAGGATCGGATTGTCTTAAGTTGATAAGGGATGAAAAGCTATGTGTTTTGGCATTATAATATACTAGAGAAGCTACAACAAAATTTGAGTAGAAACCAAGTGTTTTAAGTAGTTGTTGTGAGTGTTATGACCTAGGTTGTGCTAGGAAGTACTAAAGGAGGTTTTGGTAGAAATAACTAAAGTAAAGTGTTCTTAAGGATTAGGAAGACCTAGTGTTTATTGGAAGAGTTTGAGTTGAATGGTTGGTTTAAACACACCATGGTTGAGATATAAGATATGTATTGGATGGAGCAAATTTTGTAGGAGAATGTTGTAAAAATGTTTTGAGAGGTTTAGGTGTGAACTAGTGAGTATAACCTTGATGGTAATGAGTGGACTTGAGTGATGTAGGTGAAAACTATAAGAGAATGTAGTAACTTGTCAAGGGAATGTTTAGGAATAGATAAGAGTGTATAACCATGTTAATGGTGAGAAAATTGAGTAAAGGAGATGGAAATGTTTAAAAGGAATTTAGAATGGTCAAGTTAAAGGAGTTAAGGTGTGTGTAAGGCTAAGTGATTGTGTAGTTGGATGAGGAAAATGTTAAGGTGTTAAGAGTATGATTAGTAATGCATATATATGATCAAGATGGGAATGATGAGAAGAAGGTGTAAATGGAAGGAAATTATGCATGGAGATGCAATATGACTTTGAGAAGTTTAAGTAAAGGAAATGGGGAATGCATAATGATGCTAGAGGAGTAGTTAAGATGGTTATGAAGAAACATTTTGGTTAGTTAAGGTCTTAGGCAAAATGTATATTTTGGAAGTTTGAGGAACTAAGTGCAAGTGTTAGGAATTTTGTAAGAAATTGAGTATGAGTTTGGTGGATGAATTAGGAGGATTTTGAGGTGCTAAAATGATGTTAAAACATGTGGAATGATTAGGAAAAGATTGGGGTGAATTTGGAGTTCTAAATGAGTAGAAAAACACCTTGAAAAATGGGTTCTATCTCGGACCACCCCAGGGGACCGCCCCTGTGGGGAGGTCCAGTTGAATTTTTCCAGAATGATTGCTTCTGTTGTGGACCGCCCCAGGGTTGGGGCGGTCCAGTCTAATAAAAAAATAAATTTTAAGAATGATAAGAGGTATTAGTAGTAAGCTATTAAGAGGGTAAAGATGATTAAAAAGATAAGCATATAAGGACATAAGAGATTAAGTTAAGTAAATGATTTAAGTGTTTAAGGTTAAGTTTGTAAGGACTTAGTGGTTATTAGTCGGGGATCTTTAGTGGTTAAGTAAGCTAAGTAAATTGGAAGTAATTAACGACCTAAATTAGATAAATGTTTTAGGACTTGAGAATTGGGATTCGGAAGGAGATTAGACAAACGACGACCGACGGTGTACGGTATGGTTTTCTTGTAGCTTGCTTGCTAACGAGGTGTCCCTCGGCTATTTGTTTATGTGTGCCGACTAAACTGTAACGCCCCAACTCAATCCAAATGTGGTCTCGCAACTTAACAGTATATATATAAACATGTCACAGCGGAATTCTTTACAATCCAGGACCTTGCCACGGTCTGACTACAGAATATACCGAACATTAGTCTAACAACCTTAACCATTTACATAACCTTCTTACAACCCCCTCACATCCTATACATCTTACTAACTCAGATTGCCATACGAGTGTACATGCACAACTCGTAGGCCATACTAAACCCTTAACAGCTGTATCCTCTTCTTACGCTTGCGACGACCGCTTCCTGATGTACCTGTGTAGTAAAAACAGCCCCCAAAGGGGGTCAGCACGAATGCTGGTACGATCCCTCATGGCCCCCAAGCTAACGTGGCTACGACGACTAATTGTCGATAGCATGGAGGTTGATTAAATGCACAACACAATAGTAAATGCTGTAAACAACAATCCATATATGAACAATCAAGGTTCACACACACAATGAACGGCTTAAATGCGTTCCCTTAATTAGAGAGTTAATTGTTTAACTCCTTAAGTTATATATCCTCTTAATCTTAGACCATCCTTATCTCACCTCAATCTTAATCTTATCTTAATCTTAGAAACAACCATCCTTTAATAAGGAGTGGATGTCACTTATCTTAATCTTAATTATACAAACCATCCTTTAAAGAGGAATGGTTGCAACTCATCTTAACCTTAACTTAATCTTAATCTTAACTTAATCTTAATCTTAACAATACAAATCATCCTTTAAAAAGGAATGATTGTAACTTATCTTAATCTTAACTTAAGTATGCCAACCGTTCTCTCATTGGGACAGGTTAGCCCTTAGTTTCTGTTTATTTTTGTAGGGCTTGGTTAACCTAGCCAGCGCAGGACACTTACCAGCAATAAACAACATTCTTAAATTGTTGGGGATGTAGCTTGATCCCCCCACGCCATCTTAAAGCCACCTACCTTGGACTGGATGTCCAATGTAGCCGAGCCGGTCAACGACCCAAGGCTACTAGTCCGAGGACTAGTCCTTAATCGGAAGTCGAATCTGCTATAGATACCGACCCCCTTTCCTTAGCATGCATGACCGGAGATCGGTCCCGGGTTTCCTCACTCATGTTCCAGTTAGTAGTAGTCTCAAGACCATGTTTGTTGGTTAACCTCTTTCGGTTTATATCGTCCCTTATTAGGGGGCGTTCCTTAGTCTCACTCAATTCCTTACTAAACATTGGTTAGTAAGTTCTCACGGTATGTTGTGTTAGTTTTCAAACATCACAAACAATACAATATATATAATATGTTCCGGTTGCATGCTTTATCTTGTTTAGTGAGCACACAAAACAAATAGCACACAAGCCGAGGGACACCTCGTTAGCAAGCAGGTCACAAGAGAACTGTACCGTTCACCGTTGGCCGTTCAGTTGCTTAATCTCTTCCGGAGTCCAATTTCCAAGTCCTAAAACATTCATTCAGTTTTAGGTTGTTAATCACTTAACTTAATTCAACTTACTTAACTTACTTAACCTTAATGATCCCCACCTAACACCTCTTAAGTCTTACAACTTAATCTTACAAACCTAATCTTAAACTTTTAAGTTTATTCTTAACTTAATCCCTTAGGTCTTTATACCTCTAATCATCATTGCCCCCTTAATGGGGTACCATTAATACACTAAACTCTCTTAGGGTTTCTCTTTTTTTTTTTTTTTTTTTTTTTATGGTCCGACCGACCCACCGACCGACCACCCCTGGGTAGGTCGGCTGCAGAGAACATCAAACTTCACAGTTTCAGCCCGACCGACCCAGGACTGGGGTCGGTCCCCTGGGTAGGTCGGCTGCAGAAACTTCTCATACATTGTCAAACTTTCTCCAAATTTTTCCTCAAGCCTCCTAATGTGTTCTAACATCATTTGACACATCAAACTACCTTATAACCTCCACCAAACTCATTAAAACAACTTCCAAGGATCTTCTCAAACTTTACTCAATTCTTACAAGAAATTCCTAACACTTGTCAATTTTTCTTATATTTCTAACATGTACATTTTGCCTAAAACTTCAACTAACCAAAGTGTTTCTTTTCTACCCATATAACTCCTTCTTAACATCATTTCACTCCTTCTTTGCTTGTTAAACCTTCCAAGGTTATCTTGCATGTCCATGCACAATTCTCTTCTTTTCACTTGTTACTCATCACTCTTAAACTCTTAAGCTTGCTATACATTTCTTTCCATTATCTTAATACCTTGACATGTTCTTCATTTACCTTAACCATGCAACACCCTCCTTAGACATTTCCACTTCTCTTATGCAACTGACTCACCATTCTCATGATCATACCCTCTATACGTTTCTAGTTTCCTTGATGACTTACAACATCCTCCTTCCATTTTCACTTCCATCACCCAAGTCCTCACATTACCATTCAACTAAACCTTACTAATTCACCACTAACATCACCACCTCTTACACAAACTTCCCGAACTCTCATTGTTCTTCTCTTAGTTCATACCTCATCACCCAAAACCAACTCATTCACAAAAACTCAATATATTGCAAAAATCTTAAATTGCATAGCACTAAGGCTCTTAAATGACATGGCTCTTAGGCCCTTAAATGACTTAAACTTAAACACTGAATTTCCCACATAAAAAACCGGCCACCCTCTTAATATAAGGCTAACATGGTCTTTGTTGACCAATTAATTGACTTATATTGATTAAAACTTAAACTAGTCACTAAATAGTTACTATTCACTAATCAAGGCACATAATCGGGAAATTTTTGATTTCCCATTGATTTAGACCTCCTAATGTGATACTAATTAGTACACATGTTGATTAAAGAGTAATGATGGACATTTAGCCAATCAAAACTCAATTCTAAGACAATTTCTCAAAAATGTGCTTTAAGACTTCTTAAAGCACTTTTGTGTTTTAACTTGTTTTCAAGCTTGGTTTTCTTTGCTAATTGATTTAAAATGACCATTAGGATATTACTAAGGTCTTATCATGATATTTGGGTACTCACCCAAGTCTCTCCAAGCTTAGAGCACGTTTTTGCCCTGATTGCCTTTAAGGCACTTTCTTGTGTTTTCCTTGGTTAAAATTGTCTACCAATCTTTCTAAGGCATATTTTAGCCTTATTACATCCTAATTTGATGTTCACTTAGCATACTTAGGTTTGGGGTATTTCAATCTACCCCCCTTAAAAGAACTTTGTCCTCAAAGTTCCCATGCATCTTATCTCATTAGAATACATGTCTTACCTCATTCCTTAGATCATATAGATCATACTTATGTATACTTAATCTCATTGGATCATTGGATCCACCATATTCTTATACTTAAATATCACACAACATGCTTAAGCATGTGTAGCACTCAAAATTCCTTTTGTTCCTTTTTGATGATTAAAACATTCACATAACTTCCAACGTATTCTCCCATGTCACCGGTCCGTAGACAATGGCTCATTCGTCCTCGTCACCATGGGCCAGAATACAAAACACGCTGCTCTCCCCATGTCACCGGTCCGAAGACAAAGGCTCGTGCGTCCTCGACTTCATGGGCGAGACTCAGTAAAAAGGTAATCCTTTTCACGAGGTCATGTGAGGAATAATTCCTCTAATTAAAATACAATCAACTCCAATTTCATTTTATCCTAAGGCCTCTATCCTTAGTGTGATTTAATTGTGACCACTGGTAGGAGTTTCAGGAATAATCCTACCCTGATGTGATCAGCATCAGTGTAGAACCATCCTTCCACTCCAATTTGTGTTCGGTTTCCTTGATCCCTAGAAATCAAGTTCCAACTCCCACGTCATTTTCAAACATCAGATTAATTCACTGTCCAATTTTCTATCTTTTTAGTTCTTCAATCATAATCAATACTCTCCAAGTGTGACTCATTCCCTCAAAATTCCCCAATTCATTCTTTGGTAATTACCTCAAGACTTAATTCCTACTAAATTCTATATCAGTCGCATACCAACTTCCACTGTTCATACCAATAGCATTACTTTGTCCTAACTCATGCTCATATCAAATGATATCTCATAGTGTTATCTATTCTTATCTCACACATAGTCTCATATCGACTCATACCTCATATATTCTTATTCTTTATTTCTTAAGTCTCCTTAATCCTCTTCCTTAATTCTCTAACTTGTACTCACACCGGAGTTAAAGATAGGTACTTATATGTATGGTATCACATCTTCCGTTTGCATAACCATTGATTTACCTCAAAATGTTTATGTAAAACATATTCTCAAATTATTTTGTGCTATGCACACCGTAGTTATGTCCTCAGTACACAAACATACGCTAAGTTTTCGTTCGTTTCCCGCTCTATTCTACCCCCTTAAAATGGATTACGCCCACGTAATCAGCGTTACATCATCTTTGAACATAAGTTCAAGATGTCTAATTCTCACCAAGCATTCTAGCTTCCACGTCACCTATCTTATTTATAATTCGATCAGAAATGACTTAGTCTCTGTATCGAGGATTCTTAACGGTACTTATACCGTTTCCTTAACTTAGTTTGGTCTAATCTCAAAGGTAGTGATCTGCTAGCTTCCGCTGCACCACTCTGATAATCTTAGGCCTAATTGTCTCAATGGACACGTGTTATCTTTATTATACACGGCCTTAATGAGTTGTAACTCGTCTATCCATTCTCCTTGAAGATCTTACGCTCATACTCTTAGTATTTTCTCGAATGTCTAAATTGTTCTCCCAACTGACCTCTGGTCTGAGGACGATTCTTAGTCTGAAAACTACTGTTTAGTGCATAATGCGCTTTACAGTCTTAATCCCTTACATCTTAAGACATGTCCAATGTCTGTACTTAACAATCCGTGCTCTTCGCACTTCATAGTTCTTAATTATCTATTCTCTGGTTCCTCTGTGTTGCTGGTTCAACTGAATTCTTCTCTTCGACTGTCTGTGGTAGTAGCTGCTCTTGTGTGATCTTGCGTCGTTGTCCGTGGTACGGAGTCGACTACCTCCCGTGTTCCTTACACTACTCGTCTACATGCATGGGGTACCTTACTGGTACATTACTACTTACCCAACTAACTCATAAATGAGCGTGTCAGGCCTGCAAGCCCATGTGGGGTGCAGTCGTCCCACGTCTCGTTTTAGTAAACTCATAGTGTCCGTCACACGTTTAGCTATTGCTAATTATGAAGTATTCTGTTGTCGATCTCCTCTTCATCGTTCCATAATAACATTTATTGTTCTTCTTGAAGTTAATCAAGGGAAGTCTATTTACTGTGTCCTTGGTTATGGTATGCTCCAGCTCCTTTCTGTATTCCGTACTGATTCGGTCTCTTAATAATTGAGGTCTCTTCCGTAGAGCCTCTTATCTTGTTTTTCATATTGCTCTCACTGGGAATGCACTTCCAGTTCCTTAAGGAATGGGTAGTGTACTTCCTGTGAAGTCTTACCTCACCAGGTCCAGACTACTGGCATCACTGCTCAGTTCGTCTATCATCTTATTTCCTTACTTATGCTGGTCTTAACTCATAAATCTAATTGCCTCAGTGTCAATACTTGACGGCTCATACATAATGGTCGCCTTACCGCGCACCATGACTTAATCCACTTATCTAACTATTGCACTCTCGACCACTACTACCGTGGTAGTCGGCCTTTACCATGTTGCCCATTAATGGTGCAACCCCTTATTCACTTATTCTAATGTCTTACCTTATACTCAATCCCTTCTTGGTGTAAACACACTGGGAGTTCTTTCATTCCGGCATAGGCGGTTGTCGTATCGTGTTGTAAAATAGTTGACTCTTGATATGAAGATGTTATGCTCTAATCTCAGATTCGTAAGTAGGCTAATCTCTTTCGCTTTCTTTTATCCTTAATGATGTTATCTACCATGTGATTTAATTGGTTACTGAAGAAATTATCACTGAATCACAGGCTCTCCTGAGCATCGATCAATTGACGTGCCACAATGTACAGTCACAATGTTTATCTCTGACCATTACTAATTCTTACATCCTGGGTGTTGGATATGAGGTCTATCTCTGCTACCTACCTTATTACTCAAGTGTATCTGATATATTTCAAGGAAATCTCAAGGTTCATAGTTTCCATTTTCTAAATAAGGTGTATTTCATCTCTAATAAGTGAAAGCCCTTTTTGAGGGGTTCATTCCCACTCATGGCCTCACAACAAGGAGAGGTATCCCCACCCTAAAAGGCATGGTTCGTGCTCCGCTCCTGTCCTTATCATTATCTCAATATTCTCATTGGTACCCTTTCTTGGTAATGTTCTTCCCATTCTAAGTTATAGGTTTGGTAACCGTTCATATCTACAAATTGTAGTCCCTTCGTGGCTTAATTGACAAGCTCTTCTATAACTTACTGCGCCTCGGGCTCTGATGTGGTTAACATCCTTGGCTCGTAGGCTCTTAATGCTTAATGTCTCAGTTCATTACTTATATTCCTACTCATCCGTAGGTCATCCTGATAGGTTCTGATCCTTTGAACACTATCTACCGTGAGGTTACATACTAAATGTAGTATTGGGTTTCAGGGTAAGTCGCTGCATCTGTTTCCTGCTGTGGAAGTTTATTCAGGTATTCTGAGGTTACTTAGTGTCTTTGACAATGCTGTCATTTTACTAGATTATGTCTTTTAATAGTCAAGGTTAGGTTCGTATTAGGCGTTTGCCTTACGGTGTCCAAGTTGGATATCATCCTGTCGTCTTATACTTCCATCTCAACGCTTCATTCAACTTCTGTTGATTACGCCACCCTTTGATGATCAATCATATTTGGGTGTTAATGAGTTAAACAAACAGTGTTAACTGTCATTCATCAGTTGTTTGGCTCGACTATACCCGCTTTGTGTGGGTAGTCCGCTGAGCTTCCCTCTGTCGGGATTATACATTTTTAATCCTTAGTAGGTCATAGCTTATGTTCATTTCTTTTACCCTTATTTTCTGGGTTTTCCAACATCTTCATTGAAGAATGTTGTTATTGGTATCCTTAATGGTCACTCTGGGAGTCTTATCCCGTTTTCATTGTAAGTCGATGCTTCAACAGTCTCAATAGTATCTTATAATACATCCCTTGTATATCATTGCTTATATAGTGTTTTGGTCGCATTACCGAGCGATCTCTTAGGTTTTCCCCTTGGAGTTCGGGATTGTGTTCTTACCGTACTGTCGGTTGTTGTTGTAGTGGGTTATACCGTTGCTAATATTTATACGGTTTAATACTTTGTCCAAGTTCTGCTCCCGGCTGACTGGTGTGTCACCTCATCTCATCATGATCAGGCCATCGGGCCTTTCCAAGGTCTTATTTTTCTGTTCTTATGGATTTACAATCTGGTATTAATATATGCTACAACTGTAGCGTTCTCCTATTTCGCCTTGATGGCTTTTCGTGTGGCTTAGCCGTGGTAGCACTTGCTATGGCAAGTGCGCCATGCAGGATGGGTTATTGGTACAAGGTACATCGGTAGTGACACCTCCTTCTAATTTCCATGTAATTGGTAGTCCTCGGGACTCCTTCGATAATCACTTATTTTGGATAACCGTCCATCTGGCAGTTTCCTTGTTGTTTGACAGTACTGTCATCTACCAGGGCGTTCCTCTTTCTGAGGGAACCCCTTAATATTTTCTTATATCTTAATCCTCGCTCCTGTCTCCACACATTTTGTTGTGGTTATTAAGTAATGGTTTTCCTTTAGGCACTACATTGTAGTCCTATTCCGGTATACAACTTGTATGAGTTCCTATCGTCGTCCGCATTATGTTGGCCAGGTTTTGTAACCTTCCTCATTGTATGGGGTTTAGAGTTCCCGTTTCTTAACTGGACTTTCCAGTAATCTCAATCCTCATGCTCTGTATTATCATACTGTTATGCTCCTTCGGACCACTGTCCGGTACTCATGTCGTTTCCCTTTTTCCTTTCTATTGCACCCGTAGTGCTTTCCTTATCATTGGTAGGGCGGGTTATTTCGACTGCGTAGCATGTCGACCCATGTTGCCGGTAATTACCGTTCCTTTATTGATAGAATTACATAGGTAGCGCCTGTTTCGCCGATGAGCTCCATTAAAAACCTCCAAGTTCTCCATAACTGTTGTACAACAAATTGTTTCTCGTATTGCTTACTGTTAGCTAACTGCCAGATCAGGTTTCCCCGAGTAAGAGAAGGCTTTCTTCTCTCTGGCGTTTGTTCCACAAATTCAGGGTTAGGGATGTGGAGGGCGGGTCTAGGTACTATGGATGTCCGGTAAACACCGGGAAGTCCTGACTAACGCACCTCTCACTCTATCTCTTAACCCTTAACCCATAACTCAATCTCAACATCAATATTCTCCTAAGTTCGGTATTTCTTGTCTTCAGAGCGTAACTACGCTCTGATACCACTTTTTTGTAACACCCCAACTCAATCCAAATGTGGTCTCGCAACTTAACAGTATATATATAAACATGTCACAGCGGAATTCTTTACAATCCAGGACCTTGCCACGGTCTGACTACAGAATATACCGAACATTAGTCTAACAACCTTAACCATTTACATAACCTTCTTACAACCCCCTCACATCCTATACATCTTACTAACTCAGATTGCCATACGAGTGTACATGCACAACTCGTAGGCCATACTAAACCCTTAACAGCTGTATCCTCTTCTTACGCTTGCGACGACCGCTTCTTGATGTACCTGTGTAGTAAAAACAGCCCCCAAAGGGGGTCAGCACGAATGCTGGTACGATCCCCTCATGGCCCCCAAGCTAACGTGGCTACGACGACTAATTGTCGATAGCATGGAGGTTGATTAAATGCACAACATAATAGTAAATGCTGTAAACAACAATCCATATATGAACAATCAAGGTTCACACACACAATGAACGGCTTAAATGCGTTCCCTTAATTAGAGAGTTAATTGTTTAACTCCTTAAGTTATATATCCTCTTAATCTTAGACCATCCTTATCTCACCTCAATCTTAATCTTATCTTAATCTTAGAAACAACCATCCTTTAATAAGGAGTGGATGTCACTTATCTTAATCTTAATTATACAAACCATCCTTTAAAGAGGAATGGTTGCAACTCATCTTAACCTTAACTTAATCTTAATCTTAACTTAATCTTAATCTTAACAATACAAATCATCCTTTAAAAAGGAATGATTGTAACTTATCTTAATCTTAACTTAAGTATGCCAACCGTTCTCTCATTGGGAACAGGTTAGCCCTTAGTTCGTTGTTTATTTTTGTAGGGCTTGGTTAACCCTAGCCAGCAGCAGGACACTTACCAGCAATAAACAACATTCTTAAATTGTTGGGGATGTAGGCTTGATCCCCCCACGCCATCTTAAAGCCACCTACCTTGGACTGGATGTCCAATGTAGTCGAGCCGGTCAACCGACCCAAGGCTACTAGTCGAGGACTAGTCCTTAATCGGAAGTCGAATCTGCTATAGATACCGACCCCCTTTCCTTAGCATGCATGACCGGAGATCGGTCCCGGGTTTCCTCACTCATGTTCCAGTTAGTAGTAGTCTCAAGACCATGTTTGTTGGTTAACCTCTTTCGGTTTATATCGTCCCTTATTAGGGGGCGTTCCTTAGTCTCACTCAATTCCTTACTAAACATTGGTTAGTAAGTTCTCACGGTATGTTGTGTTAGTTTTCAAACATCACACAACAATACAATATATAATATGTTCCGGTTGCATGCTTTATCTTGTTTAGTGAGCACACAAAACAAATAGCACACAAGCCGAGGGACACCTCGTTAGCAAGCAGGTCACAAGAGAACTGTACCGTTCACCGTTGGCCGTTCAGTTGCTTAATCTCTTCCGGAGTCCAATTTCCAAGTCCTAAAACATTCATTCAGTTTTAGGTTGTTAATCACTTAACTTAATTCAACTTACTTAACTTACTTAACCCTTAATGATCCCCACCTAACACCTCTTAAGTCTTACAACTTAATCTTACAAACCTAATCTTAAACTTTTAAGTTTATTCTTAACTTAATCCCTTAGGTCTTTATACCTCTAATCATCATTGCCCCCTTAATGGGGTACCATTAATACCACTAAACTCTCTTAGGGTATCTCTTTTTTTTTTTTTATGGTCCGACCGACCCACCGACCGACCCACCCCTGGGTAGGTCGGCTGCAGAGAACATCAAACTTCACAGTTTCAGCCTGACCGACCCAGACTGGGGTCGGTCCCCTGGGTAGGTCGGCTGCAGAAACTTCTCATACATTGTCAAACTTTCTCCAAATTTTTCCTCAAGCATCCTAATGTGTTCTAACATCATTTGGCACATCAAACCTACCTTATAACCTCCACCAAACTCATTAAAACAACTTCCAAGGATCTTCTCAAACTTTTACTCAATTCTTACAAGAAATTCCTAACACTTGTCAATTAATTCCTTATATTTCTAACATGTACATTTTGCCTAAAACTTCAACTAACCAAAGTGTTTCTTTCTACCCATATAACTCCTTCTTAAATCATTTCACCTTCTTTGCTTGTTAAACCTTCCAAGGTTATCTTGCATGTCCATGCACAATTTCTCTTCTTTTCACTTGTTACTCATCACTCTTAAACTCTTAAGCTTGCTTATACATTTCTTTCCATTATCTTAATACCTTGACATTGTTCTTCATTTACCTTAACCATGCAACACCCTCCTTAGACATTTCCACTTCTCTTATGCAACTTACTCACCATTCTCATGATCATACCCTCTTATACGTTTCTAGTCATTTTCCTTGATGACTTACAACATCCTCCTTCCATTTTCACTTCCATCACCCAAGTCCTCACATTACCATTCAACTAAACCTTACTAATTCACCACTAACATCACCACCTCTTACACAAACTTCCCGAACTCTCATTGTTCTTCTCTTAGTTCATACCTCATCACCCAAACCAACTCATTCACAACAAACTCAATATATTGCAAAAATCTTAAATTGCATAGCACTAAGGCTCTTAAATGACATGGCTCTTAGGCCCTTAAATGACTTAAACTTAAACACTGAATTTCCCACATAAAAACCGGCCACCCTCTTAATATAAGGCTAACATGGTCTTTGTTGACCAATTAATTGACTTATATTGATTAAAACTTAAACTAGTCACTAAATAGTTACTATTCACTAATCAAGGCACATAATCGGGAAATTTTTGATTTCCCATTGATTTAGACCTCCTAATGTGATACTAATTAGTACACATGTTGATTAAAGAGTAATGATGGACATTTAGCCAATCAAAACTCAATTCTAAGACAATTTCTCAAAAATGTGCTTTAAGACTTCTTAAAGCACTTTTTGTGTTTTAACTTGTTTTCAAGCTTGGTTTTCTTTGCTAATTGATTTAAAATGACCATTAGGATATTACTAAGGTCTTATCATGATATTTGGGTACTCACCCAAGTCTCTCCAAGCTTAGAGCACGTTTTTGCCCTGATTGCCTTTAAGGCACTTTCTTGTGTTTTCCTTGGTTAAAATTGTCTACCAATCTTTCTAAGGCATATTTTAGCCTTACTACATCCTAATTTGATGTTCACTTAGCATACTTAGGTTTGGGGTATTTCATAAACAAGATAAAGCATGCAACCGATTTATTGTATTGTTTTGTGATTGTGATGCACTAACACAACCTACCCTTGAGAACTTACTAACCAAAGTTTAGTAAACAATTGTGTGAGAATAAGGAACACTCCCTAATATTGGTTTATTAATAACCGAAAGAGGTTAACTAACAAACATTAACTTTGAGACTTCCACTAACTGGAACCTGGGGGGAGTGAGGTATCCGGAATGGTACCGGCACTTGTGTATTAGAGGAGGTCGGTATCCTTATCAGATCCTGACTTCTAAATATGACTTGTCTTCGGACTCGTCGCCTAGAGTCGACATAAAGACTTGGTCACCTCGATTTCTGTTCCAGGTGGGAGGCATTACTGAGATGGTATTGTGGGATCTACTTAAATCCCAACTAATTCCAAGAAATATTGTTTATGTAAACCAATGGAGCTGATAACTCATTGTTAGGGTTACTTCGACCCGACAAGATAAACAATGAATTAAGGAGCAACCATTCTAATTAAAGAACGGTTGTCTCGTTTGAGATAAGATTTGAGATAAGAGTTGAGATAAGACCTGAGATGAGATAAGACTTGGATTGAGAATAAGATAAATCATAACCTAAGGAGTTAAAAGATTAAATCACTTATTTGAGGAACGCTTTTAAGTCTTTCATTGTGTTTGAACTATAATTGTTCGTATGTGGTGTACTTCTCATTTATGTTGTATTGATAATCAACCGCATACTATCGATAAGTAGTCATCGTAGCCCCGTTAGCTTGGGGGCTATAAGAGAATCGTACCAGCAAAGGTGCTGACCCCCTCAGGGGCAACTGTTTAAATCTTGCAGGTAAGAAGCAGCAGATGAGCCGGCTTGAGAGTAGGAGGGGGTAGACATACACGGGTTTAAATTTGACCTATGAGTCATGCATGTACACTCGTAAGGTAGTCTATGGTAGTACGTGTATAGGGGGAAAGGGACTGGAGATCGAGTATGTAATTGGTTAAGATTTTAGTATACTAATGTTTGGTTTATTTGGGTCCATCAGACCATAGCTAGATCTTGAAGATTTTAGTATGCCTAGTTAGTCACGTGGGTGACTAACGGCGGTAACACCAATTGTTGTAAGAATTCCGCTGTGGGGATAATATAATTGATTGGAGGTTTATGAGTTGAGAATGGATTCATGAGATGGGGTGTTACAGAAAGTGGTATCAAAGCGTAGTTACACTCTGATGACAAGAATTACCGAACTTAGGAGGATACCGAGTTAGAGTTTGAGTTATGGGTTAAGGGTTGAAAGATAGAGCGAGAGGTGCGTTAGTTAGGACTTCCCGGTGCTTACCGGATATCCATAATACCTAAACCCGCCCTCCATTTCCCTAACTTTGAGTACGGGGAACAAATGCTAGAGAGAAGAAAGCCTTCTCTTACTCGGGGAAACCTAATCTGGTAGTTAGTTAACAGTAGGCAAAACGAGGAACACATCGTTATACAACAGTTTACGAAAACTTGGGGTTTTAATTGGAGCACAATGATAAAACAGGTGCTGCCAACGAAATTCTACCAATAAGAGAACGGTAATTACCGGCAACATGGGTCGACATGCTACACAATCGAAATAACTTGCCATACCAATAGTAAGAAAAGCACTACGAGTGCAATGGAGAGGAAAGAGAAGCAACAAGGATACAGGACAGTAGTCCGAAGGAGCACAACTGTGGGATAATACCGCGCATGAGGATAAAAACTACTGGAAGGTCCATTATGAAACGGGGACTCTGAACCCCATACAATTAGAAAGGTTACAAAACCTGACCGACATGGCGCAAACGACTATGAAAACGCATACACGTTGTATACTGGAATATACTGGAATAGGACTATGATGTAGTGCCTAAGGAGAGTTAGTACTTAGTAACCACGACAAACATGTGGGAACAGGAGCGAGGATCTAGGCGTAAGTAAATAACAAGGGGTTCCCTCAGCAAGAGGAATGCCCTAATAAGTGACAGTGCTGTCAAAACAACCAGGAAACTGCTGGATGGTCAGTTATCCAAAACAAGAGAACATCTAAGGGGCCCTGAGGACTACCAATTACATGGAGAATAGGAGGAATTACCACTACCAATGTATACGGTTCTGATAGCCCATCTTGCATGGTGCACTTGCCATAGCAAGTGCTACCACGATTAAGCTATACGGAAAGCCATTAAGGCAAGATAGTAGAGCTCTACAGTTATAACACATATTAATACCGGATTGCAAATCCTAAAGAACGGGAGAATGTGACCTTGGAAAGGCCTGACGGCCTGACCATGATGAGATGAGTCGACACACCAGTCAGCAGGGAGATGAACTTGGACGGAATACTAAATGATGTATATATCAGCAACGGTAAAACCTACTATAACAACAACCGACAGTACGAGTAAGAGCACCAATTCCGAACCCTGAAGAGAAGAACCTAAGAGATCGCTCAGAAATCCGAGCAAAACACTACATAAGTAATAACATACAAGGAATGTGTTACTAGATACAATGAAGGCGGATGACATAACAACTTTAAACAAGAACGGGATAGAATTCCTGGGATGACCATAAGAGTACCAGTAACAAACATTCTTCAATGAAGATGTTGGTACACCAATGAATCTAAGCAGTGACCTACTTAGGATCAAAGACAAACAACCCTGAAAGAGAAAAGCTCAGAGGACTACCCCACAGAGCGGGCATAGTCGAGCCGAACAAACTGATGAACGACAGTTAGCATTGTTGTCTAACTCATTAACACCCAAGTATGATTAATCATTGATTGGTGGTGTAGTCAACAAATATTGAATGAAGCATTGAGATGGAAGCGCGTGATGACAAGGACAATTACTCAACTTAGACACCGTAAGGCAGTTGCCTAATACGGACCAACCTTAATCGCTAAAAGACTCAAGTATTTAAGAGCGAAAATATTGTTAGATACTAAATAACGTTAGATCACCGGAACGAATTCCCACAACGGGAAGCAGGTTGCAGCAACTTACCACGAAACCCGGTACTACATTTAGCATGTGACCTAACGGTTGAGAGAGTTCAAAGAACCAGACCCTTATGAGGATAACTGATAAGTGTCCAAATGAGCATGATTTATAGGTGTATTTCATATATTATATTAGCACTTTTCTTGCTCATTTCTCCACTTCGGTTAGTTTTTCCTCTAGTTTATGTTTTATTGTTATCTCACAAATTTATTGTTTAAACATGAGGAAAACCAAGCTGGGAGTAAAGTAGACGAAGAGACGAACGCATAGACGCAAACGGCTCAGAAAACGGAGTCCAAACGAAGAATCTAGAGCCGGTCAAAGTTTGTAGAAGGAAATAAGTCGTAGTTCGTAGAAAGAAACAAAGCCACGCGACTGACCTCCCTTGTGTCCGCGTTGGGAATAGGCGGACGGAGGCGCGGACAAGCTACAACCGCGCGAGGACAGCAGAGGCGTCCGCATGGGGGTTAGGCGGACGGCCGCGCGGACAGAATGAGTGACCGGGCGGACGCGAGGTCGACAGTCACGTCCGCGTGAGAATTGAGGCGGACGGAGACGCGGACGCCACACGGACGCGACTAAAACAGACACGCGAACAGTTTTTCTTCTTCATTCTTCGCGGCACTTTCTTCTTCCTTCTTCACGGCGCCTACAGACAACAAGATAAGCCGACAGTCCTCACGCGTCTGCAACCCCAATCCATCTACCTCCTTATCTTATCCTGTTAAATACCACTTGCACGCATGCTCATCTCTTCTTCTGCTTTCTTCTTCTTCCTCTTCTCTATATAAACACTACCACTTCATCAGAGAAACCTGCGCACAAATGGCCCGAAGTAACTCTCTGTAATACTCACACACACGTTCCACCCCCAAACTCAACACTCAAAATCTCTCATTTCACTTACAAAAATCCTACGTATGCTCCCACTCTTCTTCCCCTTCATTTTCTCCATTCATCATCCGCATCCCGTATTGTTATTACGTCCAACCTCTGTCTGACTTATTACCAGTTAATATGTCAGGCTAAGGAGGATTTGCTTCGGGCGAGGGTTTAATTATGGTTTGTTAGTTGTGAAATAAATTTCTACCGGTTAAAATAAATTCAGTTTGTTACGATTAAAGTTTTGCCTCTCTCCCTTTTTAATAAATTTCATCGATTTATTAAAAAGCCTTTAAATCTGTTTTTAACTTCATCGGTGACGAACAGATAGGTTAATTAAGCCGTAAAACTGTAGAACTTATTTTCATCGTTTAAGTTAGTACAAGTTGCAAGAATAAAATTCCTCACACTCCTCTGCCGTTTACACGCATTTTGCTTGAGTTTTCATCGGACCTTGCATTTTCAGGTAAACGAGTTCTTATGAGTTTTCATCGGACCTTAAGAAAATTACAGGAATCTTGCCAAACTATTTTATTAAACCGGTAGAGATAGCACAATTAATCAGATCATATTAACCTGAACCCGAAGTTCCGTTTAATTCATCTTCATTCACTAAATTAATCTGTTATTTATTTTCAGAAACAAGTCAATTAACCCCCCTTTGTGACACGCTTAGGTACTACTTATTTCACTATAAGTCCCACGGTTCGATAATCCGGTCGCTTACACTTTTCTATACTATCACGACCGGGATTTGTTTGCAGCCCGACGTTTAATTTGAGTTTTAATTTCTTTTCTCTTATTTTTACACCAGTTTAACCACTCAGATATACACGTCTGCAAAATGGCGCGTTGCCGGGGACTTGATTTAATCTAGTCCCTAAGCCCCGGTTAATTCACCTGTTATATTATAATAATCTGTTAATATTATTTTGTTGTTAATCTAATTTTGGACATCTAACTTTGGACTTCGGACTTCTGACTTCTGACATCTAATTACTAACTCTTTATATTATTGTCATTTAATTTCCATTGTCCTTAACATTTAATTTCATTGTCCTTTAATTCCATTGTCTCTAACTTTAATTTTCTGTCATTTCTTTCCATTGTCATTTCAATTTTCTGTCATTTCTTTCCATTGTCTCTAACTACTAACTTAAAATTTCTGTCAACTAATTCCTAACATTTTTATTTATTCTAACACATAACGAGTTTCTTTTCTCTGTTTTGAGTGGTGAATGCCTTTTACCAGGTCAAACAGCCTCCCAGAAAATATTAATAATCACACGGTTGGTTACAATCCAGAGATCGAGAGAACCTTTCTGCGCACCCTAAGGCAGAGACGAACTCAACAAAACATTACCACCACAGTGATAGAATCTGACCCGGAAGCTAACATGGCATCTACACCAGCGACAGTTCGAAATATCAACAGGCCGTCTAACCAAGGACAACAGCCTGCTATCATCCTTCCTCACCTTAGCCCATCCGAATACGATGAGTGGCAGAAGCTGAAGCCATATCATCAAATCAGATGTGTGAAAGAGTTGGGCATGTTTGATGGCACCAGTCCAGACGAACCCTGTTACATGTTACAAAATTCTTGCAACATGCCAATAGTCTTACTGCGACCGACGCAGTACTCCATATGCAAGATTGTCATTATTCCCTCACAGCCTGACGGGAAGTGCGAGCAAGTGGTATCATAGCCTGACACCAAGTACCATCGGTACATGGGACGACATGGCCACCAAGTTCTACGACAAATTCCTACCCCCGAGCCGAACATTGGAGATGATTGCTGAAATCTATAATTTCAAGCAACCAGGGTCGGAGAATATTTGTGAAACTTGGGATCGTTTCAAAGGTCTACTACTTACTTGTCCTCATCATGGTCTGACGAAAGAACAAGTATCACAATTGTTCTACAAGGGCTTGATCGGTCCGTGCAGAACAATGGTACTGTCCTCGTTAGGGGCTGACATTCTGAAAAAGCCAGGAGCACAATTTCTGAACAGCATGGAGTCTCTCTGTGAAGAAATCAGAGACTGGGCCTCCGGTGGATCAAGGAGCGGCACTCCAGGATTATATCATGTTGGGGAAAGTGATAACAAGTTCGACCAATTGATGAAAAGCCATGAGCAACTCATGGAGAGCAATGCTCAGCAGGCAACAAAAGTGAGTACTCTGCAAAAAGTGGTTGAGCAGATGGCTATGAATTCCTACCCCCAGCAAGCTAAGTCGATGATTTCCCGATCATCTACTACCCCTCCAGGCTATGCTCCTCTTCCCAATCGTCTCAACTAATTCTTGTACGCAATGTGCGGGCCTCATGACTATGAACAATGCCCCCAACTACAAGAATTAAAAGCAGCGGAGGAAGCAAACTACATCACCAACAATCAAGGGTACAGACAACCTTGGCAACGTAACATGCAATCCAACCTTCGCTACTCAAACACAGAAAATATCCAGAACCCACATACCCTACAAACATCTCAAAATTACAGACCTCAGTCCAATTTCCAAGGAGGCCAAAGGCAATATCAACAACAGCCTTATGGCAATGAAGCTTCATCGAGTCGACCGACTCAACCTCCTTCGAGTCCTGAGTCTGATATGTCTCAAATGCAAGAGATGTTTAAGGCGATGATGGGTAAATCCCGAGATACGCAAGAAGAGGTCGCAGCTCTGCGCAAAGACCAAAAAGCCTTGCAATCTCAGATTCAACAGTTACTCACTCAACAAAGGCCACCTGGTCAATTCCCTTCACAGACTAACCCCAATCCAAAGGAACAAGCGAATTCAATCCTTATAGACGATGGCACATTTCAATCAACAAACTTGTGTGCAGTCTCCTTAAGGACTGGAAGGGAACTTGCCGCCAGAAAAGGAAAAGAAAAAGAAAGTCTAGAAGAGGCCTATCAATGATGAAGACACAACCAAACCAGTTTCACCTCCCTCAGAAATCCAAGTTCCTACTCCTGCAACTCCACCTCCATCTCGAGTTACAATCGACATCCCAACTTCCACTCATAAAAACAGTGAACTCCCATTTCCGAACAGAATGAAAAAGAAACACCTAGATGAGCAGTTCTCCAAATTCTTGAGTATTTTCAAGAAACTGACCCTCGACATACCTCTGATTGATGCTTTGCAAGAGATGCCTAACTACGCCAAATTCCTAAAGGATCTCTTGACAAAGAAGAAGAAGAAACCTGGAAAAGAAACAGTGCACCTCACGGAGGAATGCTCTGCCGCCCTTCTTCGAGCACTCCCTCCAAAACAAACAGATCCGGGAAATCCCGTGATCCCGTGTTTTATAGGTGGGGTAGACTGTGGAAGTGGTCTATGCGACCTAGGAGCCAGCATTAATATCATGCCATATGCCACCTTCTTGAAAGTAAAAGGAGGAGAAATGCAACCGGTTCCTTTCAAACTCCAATTAGCAGACAGATCAGAGATCAAGCCCATGGGCATAGTCCGGGATCTGGTAGTTGGAGTATCTTGCTTTATATTTCCAGCCGACTTCGTCATTCTAGAAATGGATGATGATGTTGAGGTTCCCTTGATTCTAGGTCGACCGTTTCTGAGTACTGCCAAAGCCATCATAGACGTCCACGATGGGAAAATCACTCTGCGGTACGAGGATGAAACGATTGAATTCGACATGCAGAAAATGATGAAGAAAAGCTCTAACTTTTCTCCTCATGCTAAGGCAGTGGGATTCACAGATGATGAGGAGGGAAAGCGATTTTGCTACAGATGAGGACATGTATTCCCCATCTTCCACCCTGGAAGCTGAAACTGAACCACTAGAGCGAGTATTATTTACTTCTCTAGAAGAAAAGGTGGAGGATCCAGAAGTTAACGCCATGCTGGCGTACGTAGAAAAAGAAAGCAGGCTATCAAGCCTACCGGCCACCAATCGAAATACTTGACAGAAAACCTCAAAAATCAATTCCGTCAATAGAACAACCACCAGAGCTCAGCTTAAAGAAATACCCTCTAACCTCAAGTATGCCTTCCTAGCTGAAAATGACCATTTGCCTGTCATTATTTCCTCTTCTCTGAATTCCGGGGAGGAAACGAGGTTACTTGAGGTATTAAAAAAGCACAAGACAGCAATCGGGTGGACTATCGCTGATATCAAAGGAATTGATCCCTCCTATTGCACGCACCATATCTATATGGAGGAAAACTACAAGCCTATCAGGCAGCCCCAACGTCTGAACCCTAACCTCAAGGAGGTAGTTCGAAAGGAGGTTCTGAAACTCCTTGACGCGAACATCATTTATCCAATTTCTGACAGTCCATGGGTCAGTCCTGTTCAAGTTGTCCCGAAGAAGGGAGGCATCGAAGCTGTTATAAATGATAAGGGAGAGGCTATCCCTCAAAGAAAGATCACAGGTTGGCGCATGTGTATCGACTATCGGCGCTTAAACTTGGCAACCAGAAAGGATCATTTCCCTCTCCCCTTTATCGACCAGATGTTGGAGCGACTAGCAGGGCAAGAGTACTACTGCTTTTTAGATGGGTTCTCAGGGTATTTCCAAATACCAATCGCACCAGAGGACCAGGACAAGACCACCTTCACTTGTCCATACGGTACCTTTGCTTACAGACGAATGCCTTTCGGCCTATGCAACGCCCCTGCTACCTTCCAGAGATGCATGCAAGCAATATTTGCCGATTTCATCGAACAGAGCATAGAGGTCTTTATGGATGACTTCTCGGTCTATGGCTCTAGTTTCGACAAATGCTTGGCACAACTTGATTTGATCCTAAGACGGTGTGAGGATACAAATCTCGTTTTAAACTGGGAGAAATGTCATTTTATGGTCAAGGACGGAATTGTCCTTGGATATAAAATATCGGCAAAAGGAATAGAGGTGGATAAGGCCAAGGTAGAGGTTATCGAGAAATTACCAGCACCAACTACTGTTAAAGACATACGAGCATTTCTAGGGCATGTAGGATTTTATCGGCGGTTTATACAAGACTTCTCAAAAATCAGCAAACCATTGACCGACCTGCTACAGAAAGATGCCCCGTTTCATTTCGACGAAAGGTGTTCAGCTGCTTTCCAAACTATAACACAAAAATTGGTATCAGCACCTGTTGTCATACCACCTGATTGGTCTCTTCCGTTTGAGATCATGTGTGATGCAAGTGACTACGCCGTGGGGGCAGCTCTATGCCAGAAAAAAGAGAAAATTTTGAGAGTGATTGCTTATGCCAGCAGGACACTAAACGACGCCCAGAAAAACTATACGACCACCGAAAAAGAACTTCTGGCTATAGTCTTCTCCCTTGATAAGTTCAGGTCGTACTTATGGGGAAGCAAAGTCATCGTGCACACAGACCACTCCGCTCTCAAATACTTATTTGCAAAACAAGAAGCCAAGCCTCGCTTATTGCGCTGGATTCTTCTACTACAGGAGTTTGACATCGAAGTCAAAGACAAGAGCGGAAAGTTGAATGTCGTCGCTGACCATCTCTCCAGATTGGTAACTCCTACGGATAGTGTGCCTATCAACGAATTCTTCCCCGATGAGACTGTCTTTTCAATCACCAAAGTACAAGAGCCATGGTATGCGGACCTGGCCAATTATTTAGTCTCTGGAACAGTACCCTATGATTTATCTTACCCCCAGAAGAAGAAATTTCTTTCTGACTCAAAGCATTATTTCTGGGAGGATCCGTACTTGTTCCGAGTTTGTGCTGATGGGTTGATTCGACGATGTCTCCCGGAAGATGAGGTTTCAAGCGTCATACATTTTTGTCACTCACGGGAAGCCGGAGGTCACCATGGACCCACAAGGACCGCTGCTAAGATCCTGGCCTCAGGATTTTATTGGCCGACCCTTCATAAAGATGTGTACCAATTCTACAAACAATGTGATAATTGTCAGAAAATGGGTAACACATCCAGGAGACATGAAATGCCACAACAGGGGATACTAGAAGTGGAGCTCTTTGATTGTTGGGGCATCGATTTTATAGGACCGTTCCCTTCCTCGCAGGGCCACCAATATGTTTTAGTGGCAGTTGATTACGTGTCGAAATGGGTAGAAGCCATACCCTGTCATCATGCTGATGCAAAGACAGTAACCAGGTTCCTTAAGAAGCACATCTTTACCCGTTTTGGCGTGCCTAGAATTATTATCAGTGACGGAGGATCTCACTTCTGCAACCGTTCATTTGAAGCGCTTATGGGTAAGTACGGGGTACGTCACAAGGCTCTACCTTATCACCCCCAGACAAACGGCCAAACAGAAGTTTCGAACCGTGAGTTAAAATGGATTCTCCAGAAAACGGTTAACTCATCACGAAAGGATTGGGCACTTAAGTTAGATGATGCACTCTAGGCTTACCGCACTGCATTCAAGACTCCCATCGGGATGTCTCCTTTTAAGCTTGTTTATGGGAAATCATGCCACCTGCCTGTAGAGCTAGAACATAAGGCATATTGGGCACTCAAGGCCCTAAACTTCGATTTAGGACCCGCAGGAGAAAAGCGAAAGTTTCAACTCTCTGAACTCGAGGAGTTAAGAGATCAGGCATACCGTAGTGCGACAATATACAAGGAGCGCACCAAGAAACATCATGACCAAATGATCCACAAACGTGACTTTAAGGTTGGCGACGGGGTGCTGCTTTATAATTCAAGATTGAGACTTTTTCCTGGAAAACTCAAGTCTCACTATACTGGCCCATTCCAAGTTGTTGGAACCACTCCTTTTGGTGTTTACGAACTCCAGAATCAAAAAGGAGAATGCTTCAAAGTCAATGGATCCCGTCTAAAAAGGTATGCCAAAATTCTTGAAAATAATAATGCTCTGTTCGCAATTTATTTCTTACAGGAATACGAGGAAACCTCCACCCCAAAGGAACAGCAGACAACACCTCTACATCATAAGTTTACAAAAGTGTACAAACTTCCTAACAACAGCAGTTCAGATACCTCGCCCTCAAACTCTTCTCCAACCTAAAGCTTGGTCAAATACGTCTAGCTAGAGACGTTAAACCCGGGCAGCTTGGTGGGAGGCAACCCACTATATATCTTTTGTCCTTCCTTTAATTTAAGGTTGTTTTCTTTTTTGTACTATATTTCCCTTTTATATGTCATAATAAAATGCAGGTTTTACTTGAGTTCTTCTGGCTGTGTAGAATATTCTTTACAGGTTCATTTCATGACATCACACAGCTGCACTCAAGTGTGGGGGAGCTCTACACACTCTACGAAATCTGGGGAGTACACTCTTTCCTTTATTAATTGCATGCCCTATTAATTTTATTTCATCTACGCAATGAGGGCATTGCTTGACCTTAAGTGTGGGGGAAGAGCCTTTTCAGGGCATTTTGTGCTTTAATTGTTTAAATCTCTCTGCTTATCTTGCATTTGTTCAAAAATTAAAATTATGTACCCTGCTAATATAGGTTGTTCTCTTTAAAAACAAATACTATTATGAATTGTGGGATAAATGGTACAAATCTTAAAATTTTCATTTGATTACTTTTGAGGAGCATTTTTCTTATGCGGTGTGACCAAATAATCTGTAAATGGTTGGATTTTATTGCTCAGGGTTTCTTTTTGTCTTCTCTCTTAGGGATTGCTAAGGGGTGCTTCTCTGTTAAAAAGAGAAGAATAAAAAAATAATAAGGGACTTGCGAGACACCATTGGTAACCAACAAAGAGAGTTGAGTGTTCTTGAATACAAGGCGTTATGCCTACATTTTCTCATCCTTTATGCAAAAGTGAAGCAAATGCATAAATCTTTTCTTCCTTTTGTTTTCTTCTCAATGCCCATTCTTGAGAGAAGTTGGCCATGGTAAAAGTTCTCGGAGTCACCTAAACAAAAGAAACGTTGAAGTACCTTAGATCATACCCCGAAACTCTATATTTTATTTTTACCCTGAGCACACCTATGCCACCAGCAGTTGATTTTTCACACTCCTCAAAAAGTTAAAAAGATCAAGTACTGTTCACTTCTTTATCCTACCCTTCATAATAATATTTGTTAGTATTGAGCATTTCCTACTTGCTTAGGTACATGGTTTTGCTTGAGGACAAACAAAAAAATAAGTGTGGGGGTGTATAGTGTCCAAATGAGCATGATTTATAGGTGTATTTCATATAATATTAGCACTTTTCTTGCTCATTTCTCCACTTCGGTTAGTTTTTCCTCTAGTTTATGTTTTATTGTTATCTCACAAATTTATTGTTTAAACATGAGGAAACCCAAGCTTGGAGTAAAGTAGACGAAGAGACGAACGCATAGACGTAAACGGCTCAGAAAACGGAGTCCAAACGAAGAATCTAGAGCCGGTCAAAGTTTGTAGAAGGAAATAAGTCGTAGTTCGTAGAAAGAAACAAAGCCACGCGAGTGACCTCCCTTGTGTCCGCGTTGGGAATAGGCGGACGGAGGCGCGGACAAGCTACAACCACGCGAGGACAGCAGAGGCGTCCGCATGGGGGTTAGGCGGACGGCCGCGCGGACAGAATGAGTGACCGGGCGGACGCGAGGTCGACAGTCACGTCCGCGTGAGAATTGAGGCGGACGGAGACGCGGACGCCACGCGGACGCGACTAAAACAGACACGCGAACAGTTTTTCTTCTTCGTTCTTCGCGGCGCTTTCTTCTTCCTTCTTCACGGCGCCTACAGACAGCAAGATAAGCCGACAGTCCTCACGCGTCTGCAACCCCAATCCATCTACCTCCTTATCTTATCCTGTTAAATACCACTTGCACGCATGTTCATCTCTTCTTCTGCTTTCTTCTTCATCCTCTTCTCTATATAAACACTACCACTTCATCAGAGAAACCTGCGCACAAATGGCCCGAAGTAACTCTCTGTAATACTCACACACACGTTCCACCCCCAAACTCAACACTCAAAATCTCTCATTTCACTTACAAAAATCCTACGTATGCTCCCACTCTTCTTCCCCTTCATTTTCTCCATTCATCATCCACGCATCCCGTATTGTTATTACGTCCAACCTCTGTCTGACTTATTACCAGTTAATATGTCAGGCTAAGGAGGATTTGCTTCGGGCGAGGGTTTAATGGTTTGTTAGTTGTGTGTAAATTTCTACCGGTTAAAATAAATTCAGTTTGTTACGATTAAAGTTTTGCCTCTCTCCCTTTTTAATAAATTTCATCGATTTATTAAAAAGCCTTACTAAATCTGTTTTTAACTTCATCGGTGACGAACAGATAGGTTAATTAAGCCGTAAAACTGTAGGAACTTATTTTCATCGTTTAAGTTAGTACAAGTTGCAAGAATAAAATTCCTCACACTCCTCTGCCGTTTACACGCATTTTGCTTGAGTTTTCATCGGACCTTGCATTTTCAGGTAAACGAGTTCTTATGAGTTTTCATCGGACCTTAAGAAAATTACAGGAATCTTGCCAAACTATTTTATTAAACCGGTAGAGATAGCACAATTAATCAGATCATATTAACCTGAACCTGAAGTTCCGTTTAATTCATCGTCATTCCACTAAATTAATCTGTTATTTATTTTTCAGAAACAAGTCAATTAATCCCCCCTCTTGTGACACGCTTAGGTACTACTTATTTCACTATAAGTCCCACGGTTCGATAATCCGGTCACTTACACTTTTCTATACTATCACGACCGGGATTTGTTTGCAGCCCGACGTTTAATTTGAGTTTTAATTTCTTTTCTCTTATTTTTACACCAGTTTAACCACTCAGATATACACGTCTGCAATAACCTATAGATAAGTAAGAGTACAATAGTGAACCGAGCACCGACTCTCACTTAAGATAAGTAAACGCTAAGAGCCTATGAGCCAAGGATGCTAACCACATCAGAGCCGAGGCATAGGAAGGCATACGAGGGCTCATCTAAGCCATGGAGGAACTACAATTCGTAGATACAAATGGTTACAAAACCTATAAGTTAATTGTGGAAGAGATTGTCAGATGGGCATCAGTAAGATTAAGGAGATAATACTAATGACAGGGGCGGAGAACAAACCACTCCTTTTAGGGTGGGGATACCTCTCCCAGTGTGTTTACACTAGAATGGGATTGAGTATAAGATAAGATGTTAGGATAAATGATTAAGTAGTTGCACCATCAATGGGCAACAGAGTAAAGGCCAATTACCACGGTAACAGAGGTCGTGAGGATAATACCTATATAAATGGATTAAGTCATGGTGCGTAGTAAAGCGACCATTATGTGTAAACCATCAAATATTGACATAAAGGCAATTAGATCTATGAGCTAAGATAGATATAAGTAAGGAAATAAGGTGGTAGATGAACTGTGCATTGACGCCAGTAGTCTAGACCATGCGAGGTAAGATTTCACAGGAAGCACACTATCCATTCCTTAAGGAACTAGAAGTGCGTTCCTAGCAGATCAACTTGAGAAACAAGATGAAAGGCTCGATGGAAAGAGACCTCAGTTGCTAAAGGATAGAGTTTGTACTAAATACAGAAAGAAGCTAGAGCATATCATACCTGAGAAGACAATAAATAGATTTCCCATTGATTAAGTTCAAGAAGAACAATAAGTGTTATTATGGAACGATGAAAGAGGAGATCGACAACAAAATACTTCATAATTAGAAATAGCTAAACGTGTGACAGACACTACGAGTATGCTAAACAAAATGTGGGACGACTGCACTCCACAAGAGCTTGCGGGCCTGGCAGACTCATTCATGAATTAGCCGGGTAAGTAGTAATGTATCAATAAGGTACCCATGCATGTAAACGAGTAGTGTAAGGAACACGGGAAGTAGTCGACTCCGTACCACGATCGACGACGCAAGATCAGACAAGAGCAGCTAGCTACTTAGAACAGCTGAAGAGAAGATCTCAGCTAAGCCAACGACACAAAGGAATCAGAGAATTCACAAAGGAAGATGATTAAGAATTATGAGGTGCGATGAGCATGGATTATTAAGTGTAGACATGGGACATGTCTTAAGACGTTAGAGAGAAAACTGTACAACACAATAAGCACTAAACAGACATTTTAGATTAAGAATCATCCTCAAACCAAAGGTCAGTTGGAAAGAATAATTTAGACACTTGGGAGAACACTAAGAGTACGAACATCAGATCTTTAGGGAGACTGGATAGACGAGCTACAACTCAATAAGGCCATGTATAATCGAAAACAACATGTGTCCATTGAGAAACCAATATTCCTAAACTGTAAGGAAGCAGAAGGAGATACAATACAAAAAAAAAGGATAAGAAAGGTAAACTAAGCCTAAGGTAATCAGAGTCGCGCAGCGGAAGCTAGCAGACCGGTACTGTAACACCCCTAGCACTAATACCGTCATTACCGCCCAATCTCACGCAACGGATACATACTTACTCAACGACGGGTGATACAATGCCGTTAGCCACCCACGTGCCTAACAAGGCTACTACTACATACAACATCGGTCTAATGGACCGGAATATCCGAGTACTACACAAATACAATACATACTCCCATTGCTTACGGAGTACTACAATACGCCATTCAATACAATACTCCATAATTCAATACAAGATAATACACCGAGTTTACTAAGATCCTTATACAAATACAATACTTCTTTCAAGTTCATACATACTCATCAAGAGTCTACATCTACCCATTCCTCACAACTACATACTTCCAATACATATGGCATACCCCTTGGTACACTACTACATCAAGGCTACAAACCCAATACCATTCCTTACTACCTACAATTCTTTTCTAGCTATCTAAGTGTAGCTACTGGTCTCTTACTATGACCTTGTCTGCTTCGGTACCTGTACAAATAAAAACCTCGCCCCTAGGGGCTCAGCTTACGCTGCTGCATATGACTTCCGCATACCCCGTGTACCAGCGAGGGTATGCCGACCACTTGGTCGAATACATGCAATTCATTTTATTCATACATACATGCATACATGCTTTCATACATCATACTACAATGCTACACAAGGTTTACATGCATACGCACAGTACGATACACACAAGGAAGACAATACAAGTCAACCAATACTTACTTATCTCCTTCTGGAATACACATACACAAGACATACACATTACATACTCAATACGCAATACAGAGATATACTTCTCCAATTCATACATAAGGCTTGTTAGCTTCTTTACACACCCAGGTTAGTCATGTGTACAATACTCTTTTACTCAAGGTCATGACTTACACTAGTCAAGACCAATACACATACAGTACTTTACTTTTTACTTACTTTACTCAAGTCAAGTTGGTATGACCTCCGGGCAGGAATTACTACATCCCACCACCGGGCTTTAGGGTGGCCCACTAATCCAGGATGCTACTCATTCAAGGGGATTGGTCCATGGAAAAGATTACAGCCAGGATTCAGATTCAACCTCTTGTGTTTCCTTATCCTTACGCGTGGCCGAAACTATATCGGACTTCTACTCATTCCATTTTACTCATTACTCAAGTTAGGAGTTAGATGGTTAGGAATTAGTAGAAGTCATTATTTCCATACCATACATCAATACACTGCTCAAGTACACAACATTTACACATACTCTTCATTCTCATTCATATATTTCATGAATTATACAAACTAAATGTTCAAGAGAATACATCAAGAATGATAGTTCAAACACAACTAAGTGCAATAAAAGTGTGATTCGTGCGTTTATCTTATTGGTGATCACATAAGCACACAAATCGGGGTAACCAAGTTAGGATACAGAGCATGAGGAAATCATACCTTTCACCGGGATTTACTTCGCCGGGTGTCCTCACGTTCCTTTGGTTCACTCTCGTTCCTCGAGTCTTATTCTCGAACCAATGACTACATGCCAAATGGTTCAATTAACACTAAGCATTACATTACATACATGATTACTACTCCAATACTTACCCCGTTATCCCGTTATTTCGGTTTAACTTTCTGTTCTTATACTCTCTGCTTTCTTAACTCGTTTTCTTACTCATATGTGTACTTCCTTACCATTTCATTATGTTAATGATGTACTACTACTTATACATATACATATGTGTATAGGCATATATATACATACATACGATAACTTTAATCATTTTTTTTTACTCGACCGACCTTACCCAGGGTCGGACCCAAGGTCGGTCGAAGTCAGTAAGTTAATACGCTAGAAAAATTCTGGCCCGACCGACCTTGCAAGTCCGGTCCCAAGGTCGGTCTATTCTAGTAGGTTACATTACGGGAAAATTTTAGGCCGACCGACCTTACAAGTTCGGTCCCCAAGGTCGGTCCATTCAAGTAGACTTCCGTCTTTATATTTTAAGGCTCGACCGACCTTGCAAGTTCGGTCCCAAGGTCGGTCCGGCCCAGTACTTCAGTTTTAAAAATATGTTTTCAGTTCTTTCTTTACCCATTGTTTCCCCAATCTTCCTACATGTAATCCCACATGTTTTAGCACTACTTAGGCCCTTAAAATTGCCTTAGTTCATCCT